>NQII01005443.1:0-67655 GCA_002778355.1 Clitarchus hookeri | reverse complement strand
TTCACCTCACTTCACCATCATCAGCTCTCAAGACCTCGATGTTAAGAGCCACCCAAATCTCTCCACTCTCCCTGTTTGATAGTCTTCCTCTTGACAAGTAGAACACCAGGAGGTGATTGGCAAACGATATTCCGACATGTTGCTGGTTAGTGACGCCATTTTGGTGGCGTGTGCTGCTGTACTTCGGGGTATAAGCGGCTGGTTTACCTCTGTATTCTGTGACGTCCTATGGACATCAAGAATTCTCCTAAGTTCACCTCGCCTTGGATTGCTGTTTCTAGATGAGGGTCGTAGACAATGGCTTACCTTTGGTGCGATGGGACCCGCTCGGTGGACCACCTTGCTGCTGCTGCCTGCATGAGTGCTGAACAGAAAATGGCGCGTGACGCGATAGTGTGCTGTTTCGAAGCTTTGCCTACTTCCCCTCTCCTCCCCTGAGCATCACCATGTCAATGTGATGCCGGCCAGTCACGACGCCACCAGGGGACGTTTTCGCTCCTTGAATGTCAGAAAATGTTCGAGAAAACGACGATAAAATTGTATAAATGGCTTGTGTTCTCCCCTGCTCGGGAAGAAAGGCCAGGGACCTTATTAGAGAAGTGACTGCTGTTCCACTGTTTTCAATTTTGGGGGGGGNGGGGGGGGGGATTGCTCTACATAATAGCGAACATATATGTAATGTATATTTTTAATTATTATGTATAAAATATATACCATGTATTTGTAGGAGATATTAAGTCATTCCATTTTTATTAGAGAAGTTTTAATAGATTTTGTAATCCCACATTAGGAGTTGGCAGTTTGTATTTCATAAAGGGNTTTTAATAGATTTTGTAATCCCACATTAGGAGTTGGCAGTTTGTATTTCATAAAGGGAAAATATAATATAGTTTTGTAACCATTTCTTGTTCCTTGCAAACTCAAAGTAAGTTTTATGATGCCCTTTGATGTCACACTAAAAGAGGGCCTCTATTCCTTGAAAAACGCACACCTTCCTGAGGAAAAAGAGACGAAGTCCTATTTGCTTGTGTCGACTGAAACCAACACAATTATAAAGTACTCTATGGTTAAGGTTGCCTTTCTGGCCGGACCCCGAAACAACGCACAGAGGTTCAGACGTATAGTTGTAATTTAAAAATGGTTCAATATTAATGAACGGTGTCTGCTAACATTGAAGAAATTTTTCATGTCTTAAATGTGATTTCGTTTTTTATTTCCGTTTCTAATGTATACACTTAAAGTGAAAAAGGCCTGAAACGAGCATTTGCAATTATCTTTATTTATGATATTTCCAGAACCGGTTACTTAACACACACATCAAGGGTATACATACAGCACACCCTAGTATTTATTTTTATTCGACAAAATTATATGTTCCCCTCTGAGTAATAAAAAAAAACATTGGCCAGAGAATGACTGCAATACAGTTCCGCGCATTGCGCATAGAGGTTATTAGACATATGATGCGCATACCCAGGTCGCACTTATCGCTCCAACGCTTCTAGGCCCCAGACAGGCAAAATATCTCCAGCAAGACTGTGTACCTGGAGATTGAGCTGCGTCGCAAAATGCTTGAAATACACTTTTCTCTGCGAAAATACACTCAAGAACCAAAAAACAAAAACTGGTATAGGAGTGCGTATGGAACCAATCAGAGTGACGCCATGTGGTCGGCAGCTAGATCGGTTACTGTTGCTACGATGGCAGGTTATCAAGATTTAAGTGAGTTTGAACGTGGTTTTATGGTGGGCGCACGAGAGATGGGACATAGCATCTCCGAGGTAGCGATAACATTTGGATGTTCGCGTAGGAACATTTCACTAGTGTACTAGTGTACCGTGAATATCGGGAATCCGGCAAAAACATCACATCTTCGACATCGCTGCGGCCGGAAAAAGATCGCGAAAGAACGGGACAAACGAATACTGACGAGAATCATTAAACGTAACAGACGTGCAACCCTTTCTCAAATTGGCGCAGATTGGATTTGTGGACTGCCCTGCAGGATTCATGGTGTGAATTTCCTCCTGCATACCTTCAGACATTAGTCGATTCCATGCCACCTGGTCTTGCGGCACTTCTGCGCGCTCAGGAGGGGTGGGGGTTACACGATATTGGCAGGTGTACCATTTTTTTTGGCTCTTCAGTGTACGTGGTTTGTGTCGTATGCACTGAGCTACGAAAATAAGGCATACTTGACACGAGCCATGGAGGCTACTCTCAGGATACCACGCACGTTACAAACACTGTTTACAAACTCTCCAACACATCTGAAAACAGCCTTTTCTCACTGCCTAGTGGCCTAATGTACCGATCGCAAACGGTCAAAACTAGGATATGAAGTGAATTGTACTACAGATTTTGCAACTGGTAAAACTAAGGGGTCACCGTCTTGAGTCCCATAGTTCTTAAGGTACAGTGGGAACGCTGCACGCCATTTCAGTACCTTGCGTGTAGACGCACCGGGAATATAGGTACGCGTGTCGGTGTCGCCCTTATTGCTCCCTCGCTTCTGAGCTTCGAATGACCCAAACAGCTCCAGTTACGTAGGGCTCTAACGTAGAAACCTTCCCGCGCCATATTGGATTCTTAATTTTTCTAACTTGCTTGCGTTTATTATAGCCCATTAACGGTCACTTCCAACTTTTCTGAAGCCCTGATAAGGTTCCACTTCCAGGACATTCCTCCGCCCCAGGCAAACAAAGCTTAACCGAGTTAAGGTNTCTCCAACACATCTGAAAACAGCCTTTTCTCACTGCCTAGTGGCCTAATGTACCGATCGCAAACGGTCAAAACTAGCATATGAAGTGAATTGTACTACAGATTTTTCAACTGGTAAAACTAAGGGGTCGCCGTCTTGAGTCCCATAGTTCTTAAGGTACAGTGGGAACGCTGCACACCATTTCAGTACCTTGCGTGTAGACGCACCGGGAATATAGGTACGCGTGTCGGTGTCGCCCTTACTGCTCCCTCGCTTCTGAGCTTCGAATGACCCAAACAGCTCCAGTTACGTAGGGCTCTAACGTAGAAACCTTCCCGCGCCATATTGGATTCTTAATTTTTCTAACTTGCTTACGTTTATTATAGCCCATTAACGGTCACTTCCAACTTCTCTGAAGCCCTGATAAGGTTCCACTTCCAGGACATTCCTCCGCCCCAGGCAAACAAAGCTTAACCGAGTTAAGGTTACTTCTGCTCGGGCTGGAAAGATTAATGTTAAAAGTCTGGCAGCCAGAAATTTTCGCCACTACGTAAGCGTTAGTGTCGCACGTGTACCAGATTTTCTCCAATTCCTAAGTTAAAAACAGGATAATTTTAATAATGATAAATGAAATATAAAATAACTTCGTATTTAAGTGAAACTTTTCTCTTTTATTATTCACGTAGCATAAAATTATTATTAAATTTAGCTTTTGGAACACGGTACACCTAGCGGCGGAAATTTTCCCAATGCCAATTTCTCACATAATAAATCACGTTTTTTTCCTAACCTGAGTAGAATAAACCTTAACCGAGTCTAGAAAGTTACAATAAAAGGATAACGCACCGAATCCGTGCGGATTCAGTGTAAACGTATTTTGTATAAGAACTTACTTCTTACTAGGTGTTACCAACACACCTGTTTTCCCACTAATTTTTAGTTGAATTAATTTTGAATCAAATACTTTAATTTATAGATAAAATGTAGGTAGAGGTTCTGTTTAACCATGTATAAGGTTGTTCTGTGTTAACAGACGTGCAGTGAAGATAGCACAAGAGAACTACGAACTCATAATTACGTAACAACATTAATTGTCCCAAAATCTCGACGAAATCAATATTGTGGATTAAATACGAGTCGGTAGTTCAGACATTATGTCTGTTAAGCTGTGTAAGGTGAAAAGTTAGCTGGATATAATAATGTTTTTGTGATTTTTTTTTTTAAATATAAAAACAAGCTAGAAAACCAAGAATTTAAAATGGCGGAGGAAGGTTTTCCTTAGCGGATAAATATATATTTTTTTAATTGTGCGACAGTTTTCGGCGGCACATCACTTTGATAACCGTCCTACAGTACCGGTCAACCGTCAATTTTACAATAGCAAGACGTTGTCTTTACCTGTATATGCTTTTACTTCCCTCTTTAATCTGAAGTGGCAAGAAAACTGGAAACGAATCCCGGCGTAATTGGGCACGTTTAAAAATCTGTTGTTAGCTCAGAAAGGTTTTGGTATATTATAAATATTAACATTCAAACGAAAAAAAAAAATTTACATCTGCACCTTGCTTTAAACAATTTAATATCTGGAATAAAATAACCAACAACAGGTATGTTTACATACCAAAATACGTACTGCCTGCAGTAAAGATGGCTAATGGCATTTAAACATGCAGGCTGCAGGCTTGCATTATCTATGCACCTGGCTGTTTGAATAAAACACACATTATTATAATATGCATATACCCTTATTTTCATTCTTCTTCCCTGCCACATGCGACCGTCGGGAATGCATTAGAACAGGTTCTATTGCACTCTGTTGCTCCTTCATCGTCTGCTTGCTCGCCTCTGATTGGCTGGACATTTTTGTCGCATTGTCGCCGTCACATTGTCGCGCAGTTGTGAAAAGCCCTTTACTGGGGACGATTTTTTGCAACGATACAGTTCGTTCGGCCAACTATACGCTGTTCACGATTAATTCAGCACTTTTGAAAGCAACCTTTGAAAAATATCACTGCCCCTACCTGCACATGTTTTAACGGGAAAACGTTTTGAACTACGCCCAATAAATTTGGCATCGACAGTGGAAAGGTAATGTCCGTAAGCCGAATAAATGTTTTTATTTTTTTTAAATGCATTTAAGTGTAAGAATGAGCAAATTTATGAAATGTTCACTTTTCTATCATTTTACAGTTTCGCTTGACCGACGCATGAATATAGTTGTTAGGTCCTTGGCAATGTTAATTTTCACGTGGTGTAAGAATACACAATATGCACACAAGTAGATCTTTAGCAGGGCTTAAAAAATGGCCCAGTTTACCGTGAACAGCCTATATCAGTCATTCCGTGCGCAAGTGGTGTGCGTTAGCGGCCGTTGCTGTTATCACGTGATCACAAAATTGCCTTTACTTTTTAATCCACGCTCATAATTAGAAACGGGCCGTGGTGTTGTAGTAGTCAGACTACTCGCTTCCCAACAAGGCGAAGGTTCGATTCCCGCTTGGGTCACCCGGATTTTCGCATGCAGGCAACGTGGAGGACGTTCCCGTTGGCCGGCGGGTTTTCTCCGAGCACTCCCGCTTCCCCTCGTCCATGCATTCGCTCGCTGCCCCAGCTTCACTTAATTCTCCCGTCACCGGCTGTCCAGACTTCGTTTTATTCCCACATTATTTTAATATTTATAGTGTTATAAATAATAATTTTTTTTTGGTTGCGTGCTGTTCTTATGTTGGCAAGGAAAATGTTGCGTTAACACAACCAATGAGCTACAGGCATTGTGTTTAGTTGTCGGAGATATGAACCAGCCATAATGTAGAACAGTAACCCGGTTAACGAATCAGTTACCGCCCAGGAAAGATCATTGAGCACTGAGCCTCGTGGTCTGCAGTAATGATCAAATATTACTTTCCTGTGCTACATGTGGCAAATTGTCTACAATGAGAATGAAAGGGTTAAAAATACACAGGTAAATGGCGGTGCTAACTGCAAACTATCGCCGCACGCGCCAGAAAAAAAAAACGTCGCCGGCAAGCAATATGGCGGAACGTCGTCTAACAGTCAGCTCTTGGTGACTTAACTTGCCAGAAGGCAGCCCGCCCGATAGGGAATCTTCAATAACGTGCAACAGCCAATCAGATCTCGTGGTGTTTTTTTCACTACTTCGCATGGCCAAATAGCGATCGAGTTCGCTTACATCAGAGGAGTCACCACGCCATTTATTTTCTGTATACTTACATATTCTGTGTTGCTGTTAAGCTCCGACCAGAACACATCAACTGTTGAAATTAGTAAGTGAACTCCCATTGAAAATGCAGGTAATTATATTTTAATGCACGAATTTCACAGTAACATCTAACTTATTGACAATATTTAACACGCATGAGAGCCACACGCGTAGAGCCGAAAAAACTGTAATTCAAAGAAACTTTTACTCTTTACTGGAATTAATCAATTGAGAAAAAGTATTTAGACTTTTGCGTGTTTTAAATATTTATTTAATTTGTAGTGCATGGAGAAGTTCCAGCTATTAATACAGAATTAATTTTGACCAAGAAACTAACTTTTATTGCCGGCAAGTTTATGTGATTATAGATCTAATGCATTAGGCAGTATCAAGTTGGATACTTACCTAACGTTACGTACATCCACGATCATAGAAGGGTTATCATTCACATATTTACAAGTAAAAACCGCATAAAAAATACCAGTGTGTAATTTTTTGCAATGTTCGAATATCTTTAGCACCCGTCATTGTTGACTTATATATTTTTTTATATATGGCAGTTATCATTTTGCATGAAAATGAGAAGTTTTAGGGACACCAGGCTCTAACGCAGAATTTAATATAGCTTTGAAGTTGTTAAAGAGTCATATATTTTTTATTTTATCTTAGAAGGCGGGAAGAACAAATTGCACATTGAGAACGACTGCAAAAAACGGTTGCAATAGTAAATGAATCTAACTATTTCAATGGCCTACACTTATTAAACATTAAATTTCAAATAAAAAAGAAAACTAGAATATTTCTGTAGAAAATAACAACATTTCAAGGTGTCGGCTATGAATATTCGTTTTTAATAACAGCTATTTTGCCAAGTGAAAAATACTCTAGTTCACGTTCCCCGAATTTGTCTTGCAGATGTATGATTCGAGACTGTGGAATAACTGACGAAGTGAGTGGCATTAGTGAACGTTCCAGGAAAACCCGCCTATCGCAAATGGAGGTCGCAGTCTTAGTTCTAAGTTGCTTCCCACTATTTTAAAATCTTATTACGTAGGGTCCTATTGTTGTCACAGATCCGCAAGTCATCTAAAGCGCGAAATAAATAACATCTCACACATCAAGTTAAATAGTATGGCAAGTTCTTTTATTATAGACCGTTACGAAAAACTGCCCAAATATTCCAGCCTGCAGTCATTGATGTCCGCAGATATGAATCCGCGGGAAATCCTTGAACGAAGCTATAAGGTGAAATTCCATTTTTTTACGTCGTGCAGTTGCAGCCTTATATCGGTGGGTTCCATACAGCTTCGTATCACGTGGGTTCCGTACCACAACGCATGCGGCGCCCTAGCTACACGGGTGTAGGGCTTCAATAAACAGATCCACCGTAGGAACGTGCAAAACCTATAGCCGCGGTATTGACATCGAGCTTCTTGGCTTCGTAACAAACTATAGAGTTATTTTTTTTCCTGTGCAACACACTTGTCTTAGGCGAACACGCACGAGAGCTGGGACTAAACCTAGGTTGACGTTAAGAATTGCATTCGATAAATACTTTTACACAGTCTTTTCCAAAAATATTGTTAACGCAAATATTTAATTATATACTCTATAACTACCTGAATTTCTGTTTACTATCAATAGTTCCTATTTAACGTTGGATAGCAATAAATGCATTCAGTTAAAGTCGTTCTTAAGTACAGATATTATAAACGCAGTCCCCTCACATCCTCATTGGGAATATCTGTAAAAAAAAAAAAATAAAAAAAAAACCCGGAAATGGGTGACAAATTTAATACTAATTTGACTTCCTTCACGTTAATTTTAGACAACTAGGTTCAGAATTCGAACCCGAGTAAGCACGTAATACGAAATAAAACTTTTAGTTTATTTTTGTTTGTAAGCGCCTCTATTCTTTGATTTGAAGTTACGTATTAAAGCGAAAGCGTTAACAAGTCCTTTAAATAAAATTAAAAATTATATTAATATGATAATTTTTTTACTTTATCGTATTACGATTTACAAGCTGAAAACGTTATATTGTTGCTCATTACAATACTACGTTCCTAGAAAAAAAAAACAATATAATTTGGAAGGATTACAATTAAATATATTATAACTCCAAATATACCACTGTTTTCCGAAATACGGCAACAATACACTTCTCCCAACTCAGTAGACGGGGATTCTAACCCCAGCATAACAGTTCAGTGGCATCAGTTACGATTACAGAGAAATAAACATATTCTATTTAACTTTCCTTTAAAGAAGCGAATACCCGGCCGTAGCATCCAACTGCTGTAGTCATCATTTCAGTTACTTTCAAAATCTGAGTTGAAATGCATCCCAATAATTATCTGTTGCTATATGTAAAGCATTTCAAACCTAGATTACAACTTCTCCGACCGAAACGTCATTTATAACTTTGGAGAGCTCATGTCCTGCTCGTTTATTCACAGCTTTCAAACAAGGGGTCGTCCGGTTACTATCAAGCCGTTCACAATTCCAGTACTTGCTTTGAGTAATTTGGTGATGCAAATGTTAATTTTCAGAATATACCAGTATTTACAGTTTTACTCTTTAGACTACAATATGTTTAGGAGGTACTTGTACCAAAAATTTCTAAACACTGACAAAAAAATTAGTTCACTTCAATTTAATATGAATCTCGCTTGTTTTCGACAACCACGTGCCCCATCAACTTTTTACTCCTGCAGCAGGCAGTGTTGATGGGTTGATTACATCATACTAGGTTACGATTATCTGGTTGAATGCATCTGATGGTAGTATTATTCGGTTGTCTCCACGACCACGCGCACAAAACTCTACGTGACTCGAAGTCACGATATTTAAAGTGCCATTCTCCCGCACAGTCGGTCCAAGTCACTTTCCTCTCGGCGGCGGTCACGCTATAAATTTTCTCCCACGGCAAGGAGGCGTAAGGGGCAGGAGAAAGAAAGAATAATGCGTTTCGTTCCCCGAGACTTTAATCTGAGCGACATGGAAACGATCTTAAAAAAGTCCCTCCATAATCACGAACTGCTCTGAGGAAAAGACTGAGCGAAAGAGTTGGGTTTTGGGATTAGAAAAATATGAGCAANCTGTGCAGGAATTACGCTGATAATTGATTGATGAGTTCTCGCCTTGCTTTACTCTCGCCTTAAACCTGACCCACTCAGAGCTCCCGGTGATCTCTGCGGCGACAACGCAATGCTTTCACCGAAAAGTTCAGGAGACGGCACGAAAAACGTGTCGCTCTCTCGACTGTCTCCTCGCCCAGTGACACTCACGTGTAGAAAAAAATGTCTTCTCTGCACGGAAATATCTGACAAGTGCACGCCGTCGAAGTATACTGTCCGCTTAAAATACAACGTTTTTCACTCTCGTTGTTCCCAGGTAACGTTTTGTTACGATTACACATTTTTATTCGACCAAGAGAAACTAATATATACTGATATTAGTTTCTCTCGGACGAATAAGAAAGGTGGCGACAAAAACATAAACACCTATTTTAAAATATATTCACGACGCCAGTATCCGAGTACTGATTGTTAAATATCCTTGGTACTTAATTACTATGTTGTATATATGTAGTAGATCAGATGACATGTGATTTTGTTGGCAAAGTTAATTAGGAGCATAAACACTTGGGATCGAACATTCCAAAATGTTCGACTTTTCGGTGATATTTTTTTAAAACTATAATCATTTTACTTCAAACAATTACATTTAGGTGGTTCTTATATATATNTATATATATATATATATATATATATATATATATTTCAGATAATGAAATAAGAAAAGTGTCGTGAGATATGGCCTAAATGCGTGTAATAGCATGTAGAGTGCCTTGTAAATTCTTTCAAATGAATAACTCCAATAGAAGTAAACATAGTATACAAATAAACCCTTGCACGCTTGTAAGTCAGGGCTTACATGTATAAAATGAGGCTGAAGCTTAGTGTAGCCGGTATATCAGCCCAAATGGGAAACACTCAACCTTCCCCGCACGCCCGGAGAAAAATCGAGGTGATGCGAGGTGTCAAAGGAGCTGAGAAAGAATGAAATGGCTGTTGAAACCCAGCCAATCGGTAACGTCCACCCCGTTTCCCACTCGCGAAAATACGGATTCGAAAGTGCTGGAAATCTAACTGGAATCACTGAGGTTGCCTAACGGCGTGGTGATAATAATACAACCCCCGAGTTCACCACGAATAACGTAAAGCTACACATGTTAAACCATATCTCTTCGTGACTACTGATAAGTCAGTCGTTGAAATCGTGCAAATTTCTTTACTGGTTAATCCCGTATTTATGCACCGAATCTGTAAAGACCTATTTCAGCTGAGTAAGTCGTAGAGGGTTAACAGGGTAGAGATAAGCACGCCAGCTGCGCAGTCCCCATCCCCGTGTCCGAATCATTGAAATGCATTTCTTACTACAGCCATCAAAACCACACGCGGCTTAGACTATAAATGTTAGCACACTATTTATGTCAATTAGTGCTTCATTATATTAGCACACTGCTTCTGAATAAGTTGTAGCATCACTACTACACAAATGAGCTAAAAGTAATGGGATTGTAGTATGTAAAGGCAATAGTCGGTGGCGCCACCGTGCCAATACTTCTTGGAAGTGCCCAGACCTGTAACAGTTGCGCTCTTACATCACGTGAATGTGTGTATGTATGTACTCTGGTCATGGCAATGCAAAGTTTGATGGACTTCACGTACCCCCACGACGACGGGGTATTCCAGCAAGATAACTGACCGAGTCGTCGGCACAAGTTACCCAGAAGTGGTTCGAGGAGCATTCTGGGGAGTTCCAACGACTGCTGGGGCCACCTCGTCCGCTTGATGCGAGCCCCATCCAACATTTGTGGGACGTGGTGGGGAAGAACGTTAAGATCCTGCACCCACAAACAGCAGGGAGCTGTGGGTAGCCACTCAGAAGGACGTGGGTCAGCATCTCTCCACAGGCGATCCGTCCACTTGTGGAATCGATGATACGTTTGCTGCACTTCGCCGGGGTTAGACGGCCTACGCGATGCCAGACCCGCACCCCATTACTTTTGACATATCAGCGTGCATGATCAAGTTTTGCAAAATGTCATCATTGATCGTAAAAAAAAAAGCGGGTTTGAGAATAAAACCAAATGCCAACAAACGTCACGTCGTTGATCCAACACGTGAGTTTCACAGTTGTTCTTGGCAATTCTTAAGCCGATTTCGGGGCTATACCCGGAAGACGAAATTCGGTATACCTCATCATTAGTACATGGATTCGACAGACGAGAAATTTGTGAGAAGTGGAAATATTTCACGACATTGTGACTTTAGACGTTTGTCTCGGGCACTGCGAAGCTTGCTACAAATTAAAATTTATTGTTAGGCCTTTCTGCGCTACCGTACGGGAGGCGATCTCGTTTGGTGTTCAAAATTAGCCTCCGTTTATAGGCAATAAAACGTCCCATCAATTCAAACTTACGGACGCGATTGATCCCGAAATAACTGCCCTTCTCGGAGGCAGACGCCAGAAAGACAAACTAGAAACAGATGACAATCGCGGTTCGCAGCGACAAACGAGCCGCAGCGAGACGACGGAAAAGCCCCCCTTTCCTCGTTAAAAAAATAGTTCCCTCCCGCTGTTAAATATAGGCAAGCTTTGTTTTCTCTCAGCCGAGACGAGGAACCTGTAGAGAAAAAAAAAACAGTATTTTTTTATCCTCTCCTTCCTTATTTTCACTTTCAGCGATCACCAAACCCAAACAGCTATCCGTTCCTGAGGAGTCGTTTGAATTCCGCATTCCGTCCGAAAATACTCATCCTTTTGTTGTTTCTCGGCGTGTCTGTAGAAAACGATGCTACACCTGGATTCACGTTGGTATATCACAGCAGGAGCCCGTTCAAGTCTGCGTTATTCCTTTAAAAAATTCAACTTCTTCTGATGTCTTGTTATTCACGAGAATTAAAACAATTGTCCCTCTTACAAAAAATTTTTTTGTGGAGCCTTTCAAACCAGCGAGACATACATTTTTAGGACGCCTATTAGAGTGAACGAGTGAAGAGATTTGGGTGGTTCTTAACGTCGACGTCTTGACAGCCGATGAGGGTTAAGCGAGGAGAGTATGGAACAACGCCGGAATGAAAGAGCGGGGAAAAGCGGGATATCCCTGAGAAAACCCGCCGACCAATGGCATGATCTTGCACGATTCCCACGTGCGGAAGTCTGGGGGCGACCCCGCCGGGAATCCAACCCGGTTCGCCTAGGTGGGAGGCGAGTATTCTAGCCATTTGACCACAGCGGCGCCACGCGTATTAAAGGAATACACGCTTAACACCTGCAACGGCACCGCACGTTGCTACAATTTTTTCCCGTAAATAAAATTAACTTGAATTTGTTGTCCAAGTTGGAAGCATAGGGCCTAACGTAGAAAGGAAAGACCAAAGGGCACCTACAGTATGTTCTGGTATGTGTGTCACAAAGGTTGAGATGTGATCCCATACTGAAGAAAAAAATATTTTTTTTCTTGAACCACAGAAAGTCTGTCTGGCACAGCCAAATTAATAGTTTGTATAGTGCCAATAAAATATTTTTTTGTTGAAACCAGATTATTTTGTTGTTTTTATCTGGTTGCCTCAAACAAAGGTTTGGTTGGTGCAACAAAAGATTTATTTAGCTGTTCACTGATAAAAAAATTTGTGTTGATATAAAAATGCTTGAAGCCCGACTGTTACTCGAAACTTGAGCGTTTGCACCAAAGCGCTGCGAGAAAGCAACCTCAACTAAACTAACTATAGGTGAAATCGGAATTTTTGTAATACATACATTTCAAATACTGAACAACGTGCGAAAATAAATATCTCAATTATTAAATCTTTAATAGTTAGTTACCCGTTAAAATTTTTTATTAGAATGTTTATACTATTATTAAGCATCAATAATTGTACTAACAAACACTATTGCCGTCCTAATTGTCAACAAAAACACAAACAATTTCTCGAGCTGTATTTTCGAAGGCAATCAATCAAACGAGTTGCCAGATATATAGTGTTGAATCAACGAACAATTCTGTCGACGGTATAATTTCTTCCTGCCCAACACACACGTTTCGTCAATCAATTCAAGCATGTATTTTGTTAGACGAACAATATCAATTTCGTTGTTATGCAAGTTTTGTTTACTCAACAAAATAGTTTGTTCGTACAACTAAATATATTTTTGGCCCTATACGAACAAGTATTTTGTTGTCTGGAACAAACCTTTCTCTGAGTGCATATTATGAAAAATCTAGTAGAAAATATATGACCGTCTTGTGGCCTAGTTATTATAAAGTGTGTTATTCACCCTAGAATACGAGAAAACAAATATTTAGTAACAAAAATATCGGAAAGTGTTATAAATGAAAGGAAACATACTCGTATAATATATCAGGAGAGGACTTTCATAAACCACCGAAAAAAAATGTCTTAATACCCCAAATAAGAATTAAAATAAGAACTGATACTTTAACATCGTAGTAAATTATATAGTCCTCAATTTGCCTTTCGGTTTACCTACCTCTTAGGTATTGAACGGTTACTCTTATATGTGGGGACTGTTTTCTTGATAACGGAGCAGGTTATATCGTCATAACCAGTATGCCTTTTCTGTATATTTGGGCTGGGTGATCAATAATCCATATTGTAATTTTAGCAGATACTTATTCAATGGGAACCGCGTTTCGTAATTCTCAAATAGTCTTTCTTCAAAATTGCTGGATGCAAGATTTCGAGTTGAAATTCTCTTCAACTCGTGATCGTGTTGTCCAAAAATTGCAATAATCTCATTCGTGATTAAATGAACGTGCTATTTGGCCAAAATGTTTTACAAATAATACGACAATTAGATAATAAAAATATAGTAAACAAATAATTTTTTTCGTAGAATATTATAATGTCAAGACATCCCGGTGCTGAGTTTACGGATAATGTTCAATTCCATAGGCGACATCTTTAAGGGTTGCGTTAACATAGTTCTCAACTTCTTATGTATGGGTTAACCCCGAAGATCTCTGTTGAATGTAATTAGATTAAGTTAAAATGCATTTTCTAAAATATTCCAAAGTAACATAAGGCGTAAAATAAGGCAAATTACTATAAAGTCAGCATTTTTTTATTTGAAAGCTTGGCATTGTAATACATATCTCCTCATCTGACAAATCCTGCCAAAATAATATTATCTGTCCACAACATAATTTTCTCGAAAATACTCATTTCTGTTTTACCTGGTTAAAGGTGTTTTGAATCTTTTGGCGATAATAAACTGTCCACAATGTTTACGTATATAGTGTGCATTTCTTTTTAAACTAAATAATTATCAACTACTATTTTAAAACACACTTGGTAAGCGCTTTTCAACTGACCTGACGAAATATGAGGAAAATTGTCCTTTCCTATAGGACATCCCCGAAAAATGTCCTGAAAAGGGTTGCGCAATCATTAAAGGCTGCCTTTCCCTGCACCGTTGTAAACAAAACCCCAATACAAAATGCCAAATACTCTTAAAGTTGCGGTCTCCACAAGACTATCTGCGAATTCGCGTATGGGGTTTGCCTTAATTTCAATGATGGAGGCATCGCAGAATATATTTTTTGAGTTGATCATATATTGGCGGAATGTGTATTCTTCCGCATGTGTAAAAATTTAACATTCTTATTTATATAATGAATAGTATCGGTATATCGAATGTTAGGGACGTAAATGAAAATATGGCACTATCTTAATTGTTCCTTTTAATATTTATCATATTAAATGTATTCACTTTTAATTGCCGCAAAGTGAATGGCTACACTTTAAACAAGATATTCATATACATTAAAATACCTCAATGAGATTCGCTCCTGAACTGACAGAGTACGACTATAATTTTTACGCAAACTCTTATGCAATTATGTATCTATATATATTTTTATAAAACATGTTATATCAGAAGCATATGATAAGGTCCAACTTTCCTGGAAGTGAGTCTCAGTATTTAACCCTTTTACGCCCATTGTAAACTATCATTAACATGTTGCAAAGGAAGGTTATATTTGGCCGGTGCTATATTTTGCGAGGCTCAGTGTCCAGTTATCATCCCTGTGGCTAACTGACTTCTAAACCATGCTACTGCGACGTCATGACTGATTCATATCACTAATCACCGCGCACAAAGACTACCGCTTATTGGTTGTGATAATTAAACAAGTTCATCACCAGTTTAAGTACAGAACGCAAAAAAAAAAAAACATTTCCGATTTGCAACACTAGAAATTATAAATGAATGTGCGAGTGAAAGGGTTAAGCCAAATTTTATGATGTATGGGTAGATGGCATTTTTAAAAGATTGATATCAAAAGTAGATAGGGGCCCCGGTGGCTGGGTGGGTAGCCTGCTCTCCTCCCACCAAGGCGAACCGGGTTGAATCCCCGGCCGGGTCACTCCCGGATTTTCACACGTGGGAATCGTGCCGGACGATGCCGCTGGTTGGTGGGTTTTCTCGGTTACCACCCGTTTCCCCTGACCTTTCTTTCCGGTGCTGCTCCATGTTCACCTAAATCACCCTCATCAGCTCTCAAGACCTCGATGTTAAGCGCCGCCCAAATCTCTTCACTCATTCACTCACTCAGTCACTCGAAAGTAGATGGCATGCTGGAGGAAAACAAATAGAAGAACTCTCGTGATGGAGACAGCAGCTACAAGGAACTCTGAAGGGACGGTCCGAACGTGTTTACAGGATGCCGCATGCCAGCGCGAAGCTTCTTCTTCGCCACCGGGCGCAGCATAATTTCAAGAGTTCTAATGTACAGTTTCCGCCCCTCCCCCCTTCCTTTCTGGTCCAGAGATCCGGAGCCTGGAGCATCCACCATCGTCGACGCGGCAGCTGAAGAGGTGAAGGCAGTTCTAGCGAGGAGTAGGAGAAGGGGGTTTGGACAGTAGCCTGGATTTATTTCGCACTTCTGGTCGACGCCCCCATCGTTAGCGAAGTGAAACTTTGAGCTCTAGGAGGGCGAGGAACCCTCCCACACACGCCCTTAAAGTACAACCCCACCCCTTTCCCCCTCTTCAACCCGTCACACCAGCGCCACAAGAAACTCCTATCTCCAGTCCCACTCCCTACTGGTTCTCATTTCTTACCGACACCCCAAGAGTCTGCTCGACGCAGATTAAACTAATTACCAGCGCGCGTATCCGGTGTAGGAATGGATGTCCGGATTTGTTTAAATTGGAATTCTCTTTTTTTTTCTTGCTTCTTTTAGATCATCTCTCCCGTCTCTGATCGTCTCTCTCGCTCTCTCTTCGGCGAGTTTTCCGTCACCAATTAACGTCCCCTCTCGACGCCTGCTCGAGAGATGTTCAGGGAAATTGTTTCGGGATTTATAGGCAAGCGGACGGTGCCAGAAGCCTGCTGGTCGCCCTCGACTAGATGGGAGTTGAGCGTAGCTGGGATTATCGCCAAGGGAGTTTAGGTGAGTAGGTCTGGACACAGACTAAACATTTGTTACGCACTGGTTCTTGTCTCCTCTGCGTTACCCCCACTCTGACTCAGGAACTACTTTCAGAACTGCGACGTGGTAAACCTGCGACGCGGACCTTCTTACTTTTACTTGTAGTTTTCCTACAAACGCGTGCTTTTATGTGAAAATTTATAAAGTACGCTGATCGCAAGTCCATACAATATCATTTTGACAGTTCTGTCGGCAAACTGGGCGCTAAATTGTACGATTCGAAAATTGATTTCTGCCGATCTGGCAGGTGATTTGTATCCCATACCACTTCAACTCTTCTGACACGTCCCTATTCAAAAAATTTTCTTCAACACTTACAAAGATATTTTTTTTTATAATAAACACGATGATTATAACAATAATGTCGATGTAACTGTGCAGATGAAGCACTGTATTCAGCAAAGTCTTAATTTTACATGTATTATACAGTTACCTCACCACTGCATTCATGAAAGTTAGGATAGGAATCGCAGGTAGCAACATTTTTTGGGAATCAAACTTACAATTTCTTACACACATTTCAGTCAGCTCGCTAAATGTTTCCTGTGTCCCAATAAAGAAACATTACTGACATTTTCAAAAACATCTACTTTTCCACGGTTTGAATGCAGCGTTTTGTCTGAATGCTTCTGTTTATTATCATTTGCACTCATTTAAATAGCTGATTTGCGACCAGGGATAACAGAATGCTCACGTCTTAAAAATATCCAGAGACTCTTGTACCGCCACCAGATAGTTATCGATTTAAATTTTAATAAACAATGTTCAGTAAGGAAACTGATTCATAGCTTAAAAAAACCCTTAAACACGCGTGTAGTACTAAAAGTCAAATTTTCTTACAATCAATTATTTTTAATACTACATGAAAATTGAAAGATTGTACCGTAAAATGCAACGAAAATCGTTGAAGAGACAAACAATTTAATACGCTCGTATGAAACTGCACAAAAAACGTACACGCACATCATCTAGGCAATAAAATGATCCACTTCATAAACAATATGGGAAAAGTCTGCTATCACATCGTCGTAAATAAGTTATTTACACCCGCCACCAAGTTACAATTTGTGACATTTTTTACGTCGCAGAGATAAATAAAACCTAAATGGGTTGCCGCAAAGACGACTGTGTACGCCAATTAAAGACAGGTTGCTAAGGATGTTAATTTTGCGAAGAAATATTTTTAAAAATGGTAAACGAATAACCGATGGTATGTTACGGTCAGGACAAAGTAGTACTTAAAAAAGTCATATGAAGAAGCAAAAGCAGTGTTTATTGTTGGAAGGTAGAATTGTGGGAGTAGAGTTGAGTGTTGCAAATCACCTGCTTTTATTTAAGTCTGCCGTCTTTCTAGACCAACAAATAGTAAGCAGATTTTCAGCAAAAATCATATTACTAAAAATTTGAATAGACTTTTAGACATGAAAACCTCTAGTACAAATAATTAGAGGGTCAACGCTTTAAGTCTCACAGAGATGAGTTTGGACTGTATGCCAGTTTAGTGTCTTGCACTTAGAGACTATTAGTAGTCACATTCGCGTGCATGTGCCGTCCTTAGCGCTCCAGAATTTGTTGACCCTCGGACGAACAAATACATCTTGCGGCCGGGTGTATTCTGTAACTCCAGCTTCCTTAATGATACCTAATGTGAGAGTGTTTATTATAAAGACAGCTATTCTTACATTTACTCAGCTTGTTTGTGATGTTCTGCAAGGCATCACTTTATTGATATCTTTGGGCAAATAATTAGATTTGGTGACGCTGAATGCTATCTTCTGAAATCAACAGTTTACTAACTGAACTATAATTATTTATAAGTTATCAAATATAAGATGATTCCTTTTTTTTTTTTAATAACACTTGTGAAATTAATTTACTTCCCTCTGTGACCTATCATATTGACCTAATTCGAAGCATTACTAAATAGCAGCACAGAACCCGTGGCCGAGTTCTGCTGGCGAAAATAAAGTACATTTATAAACCCTTTCATTCCCACATTAATTTATAGTTTCTGGTGCTGCAAATTACAAAATATTTGATGAGTGCTGTACTTAAGCTGACAAACTACTTGTTTCGTCATAACATCCAATAAGCTGTGGGCTTTGTGTTCGGTGATAAGTGATATGAACCAGTCATAACGTAGGGCAGTAGCCCGAGTTACGAATCAGACACCCACAGGTAAGATATTGGGCACTGAGCATAGCGGAGTACAGTTCCGATCAAATATAACTTTCCAGTGCAACATGTAGACAATTGCTTACAATGGGCACGAAATGGTTAAATGTATAAGATTATACTTATTTTTCTGTGGAATAACGATAAATCTACTTTTTTTTTTCTGTAGCAGAATTTTATTACGTTTTCTTCCTCCGTCAGGTTTGCTCGCTTATTGGTGTATCGTATCTATAAGAAGACAGTCACGATGTATCCGAAGGACAACCTCGACGATATACTGAGTTATTACAGAATACCATTTTTTCTCAAAGAGATAGATACGCCACAACTGGGCTCATTTAAAGACAGCGACATTCTACAGAACGCTGTAGAACTCTTGGTAGACAATTTCCTACGCAGGTAACTCTCTCTTGGACGCTGCAAACCGTAAAGGAGACGAGTAGCGCCTGATGGGTACGCCACCATACGAACCGCTTAAATAAGCGGGCGGTGTAACCATCCCGGCGCAGATAAACCATTCAACATCAAGAATTGTCGGCCTGCGAAAAGTGACATCTCGGGAAAAATTCTGACATGTCGTCCTAGCGACGATGAGATTTTACGTCGAATCTTGTATTTCTGTTTCCGTCGAAAATCTCAACTCCACATACCGTAACAAATTCCTGTGGCATTTTGGGAGACGCCGATTTCATCGATTTCCGCTTTTCAGTATTATTGAATTTTTTTTTTTTGGGATACACGTAGGGTTTTACCATTGGGTTGATTTTGATGAATACTTCGAAGTTTCAACCTGCGTGACAACGCTGCGTGCGCGCCTACCCTGTTCACCAAATAAAGAGCTGATTTTCAACACTGAAGCCTCTGTATTTTTTTGTGGGAGCTCACTACGAATATCACTTGTGTCGCAGTGACGTAGTGTATGGCCTAGACTCCTAGCGTTCCGTGTTAAAAAAAAATTACAGGTTTATAAATCTACATTTTTTTTAAGCCTATGCCCGTGTGCTGAATTTCGTCACATTAACGTGTGGCACAGAAGAGCAGTCTTCCTCCTCTTTCCAATCCTTCATTATTTCCCGGAACCCGAGCAGGACGCCCGCACAGACTAGCATTCAAACGTAGCGACTTCCGGGCATGTAGCGCAGACCGTGGTTGGAGACAATTCGTGCAGAATAGCCTTTCTTCGCGCTGTTCAAATGCGTGGGACGCCAGCGATAACGCTAACGGCACCATGCGGTTCATTGCGAGAATAGCGCGTGGCAGCGCCTTTGAGACGTTATTTGTTGTCCGCGGCGAGTATAATTTTTCTGATAACAACGTCGGAATGAGGCTTCGCAAGTGGTAGCCTCCGCGCTGTTACTGCGATGAACGCAATCATTTGGAAGTGCTTAAATGGTGATTTTTTTAACTTTTTAATTACGCATTAATATATTTTTTTCTAGAGGAAACCCTTTGACCCCAATTTTACTTTTTTGAGCATGGTATTGTAGCACTAGGTGCTCCAAAGGCAAGATTTTGCGCTATGCCACTGGTGTTTTGGTGGCAGCGGCCACCAGCTCCCGGTAACTCTCCCAGGAAGACCCCGAGGGCACCCCGCTCGAAACAACGTGCACAAAACTTCCACCCATTCGACAGATCAGAGATAATAATGTTACTAGTGACAATCTATTTCATCATTTCGTTAAGGTTAGTACATTAATTGTGTATCTGAGTGAATCATATTATAAATATTTAAAATGAAACTAAGATATACTTTTTTTTACGGATCGATAATTTTACAGATTTACGCAAATTTGCAAATTTGGGAAAAATCCCTTTGCTTAACCCATAAACAATATTACTAAATGAAGAAAATATTGATAGTGTACAAATAAGCTTCTCGAAAATTTTATAATAAAATTACAGGGTTAACTTGACTGGCTATCTACATATTTAGACACTCAGAAATTTCATAAAACTCAAATAATTTCTAACACTCAAATATTACATTGTAAAATACTCTTTCAATATGAAAATGTTGCCTTGTTTTAATATAGCAGTTCTTTTTAGTGTGTAATCTGCATGTCCTTTAAATTTATTATTTTCGCCTTGTATTTTAATATCAGGGGCGCCACTCTACTCCACAATAAAATAGAGAAAAATACATTCACCCAAGTTCTGGACTGTTTAAATAAAGCAATTCTGGCTACTCAGTTTTTTCAAGTGGTGACTCTTGTACACAGGCCACTGGTCTGATGGAAAATACCTGTTTATTGCGAATATTGACGTGGACTTAAGTTCTATATATATACAAATGATGAAGATCGCAAACAGTTTAAATAACACTATAGCATTTTTACTGATACCAATAATATTTCTGTGAGTGTAGTGTAGACTATTCATTAAAATTCTGGCAGCTTACCAAACTCATACACAATAAAATGTGATTATCGGCAAATTCACTTAAAATTTAGCAAGTATTAAATTCAATGTCGTTGATAACTGATAGCAAATGTTGAAATAATGCTGCCAGAATCATCACACCGTTATTTATTTAATGTCTTCATTATATATTGACGTTACTCCCCAACTGTGGTGTACAGAATGGTTCGTAGGGTTTACAGTTAAGGTTAACTGGCACAGAATATTGGTACCTTGAAGGTTGAGGGTATATCACACAGTGACTTTATCACGACTTCTTAGTTTTGAACCGGTTTATTTAAAGGGAATTCATGCACACATTCCCGGCACTGTTACAGGACTTTATACATACTTTCCTGGCACCTTCAGCCGAGAATTTACTCATTCATTAACGCACTGCGAGTTCAGGCCTGATGGGGTGGTTACATTGTTCTGGCTACGTTTCCGACGCCGTGGGGGCATTAGGTGACAGGACAGATCCCTGAGTGACGACGTGGTTACTTATCTGCACATGTTGCGTGGTAGTTGTTCCGGCAGTTGAGGTCTGGTGAGTTGGATAGCCCGGATACGTTCTGGCAGTTGATGAGGTCTAGTGAGCTGGATGGCACCTTTTAAAGGCCCTCTGCGGNTAGCCCGGATACGTTCTGGCAGTTGATGAGGTCTAGTGAGCTGGATGGCACCTTTTAAAGGCCCTCTGCGGTTGGCTTGTTGCACGCAGCTGGTTTCCTCTCAACGTGGCGCTTCTCGTTGAAGCTCACCACTCGCTCCTGTTCTCGGCGTAGGGTAGTAACTGACTGCTTACTTCCCTACCACGTCCCGGCGAGGTGACGTTTGGGTGGGCCCCCACTCCGGCCCTCGGTGCGGGGTTGTACTGGACAATCCCACTAGCTCGACATGGCACTTCTCTTTGAAGTTCACCACTCGACCCCGCCTTCTCAGTGCATTGTAACTGACTGACTGGTGACTGGTAACTGACTGACTTGACTGACTGACTCGCATCCCGGCATGGTGAAACTACTCGTCCGACGTGACTCTGGTGACTGTATCTGATTCTGCCCTGCGTTCCGCGTCTCGTGTCTCACGTCCCGATTTGGCTGACCCCTTGATGTCGCAACTGACTACCTGCATATCTCGGGGTGGCGGTAACGAACTCCGCACCACCAGCTGCTCGTTGCTTCGACTGTCTTTGCGAACTTACTCGGCTGGAGGTCCGACCACCGCACCCTTGGTTCTTTTGCACCAACTTACTCTCTCGGCGCGGTTAAACTCTCTCTGCGGAAATAATGAACTGTCTGTCTGTGCGGTAATCATGAACTAACCCTCTCCTCTCTCGTAAATTCGCTTATATCCTTTCTCGACTGCCTCCCTAAGTTCCTACACATGTATCACTTGTTGGAGGAGGGGGGAGGGAGGAGGGCGCAGTCCACAGNGCAATCATTTAGAAGTGCTTAAATGGTGATATTTTTAATTTTTTAATTACGCATTAATATTTTTTTTCCAGAGGGAACCCTTTGACCCCAATTTTTCTTTTTTTAGCGTGTTATTGTGACTGGGTGCTCCAAAGGCAAGATTTTGCGCTATGCCACTGATTTTTGGTGGAGGCGGCCATCAGCACCCGGTAATTCTCCCAGGAAGACCCAGAGGGCACCCCGTTCGAAACAAGATGCATAAAACTTCCACCCATTCGACAGATCAGAGATCATAATGTTACTAGTGACGATCTATTTCATAATTTCGTTAAGGTTAGTATATTAATTGTGTATCTGAGCGAATCATAATAAAAATATTTAAAATTAAACTAAGAGATACTTTTTTTTACGAATAGATAATTTTAAAGATTTCAGCAAATTTGTAAATTTGGGAAAATTCACTTTGCTTAACCCATAAACAATATTACTAAACGAAGAAAATATTGACAGTGTACAAATAAGTTTCTCGAAAATTTTATTATGAAACTACAGTGTTAACTTGACTGGCAATCTACATATTTAGACACTCAGAAATTTCATAAAACTCAAATGCTTTCTAATACTCAAATATAACATTATAAAAAAACTCTTTCAATATGAAAATGTTGTCTTGTTGTAATATAGCAGGTTTTTTAGTGTGTAATCATCATTATAGGAATTATGTCTTTTATATTTATTATTTTCATCTTTTTTTTCAATATCAGGGGCGTCAATCTACTCCACGGTAAAGCAGAGAAAAAATACAGTCACTAAATTTCTGGACTGTTTAAATAAAGCTAATCTAGGTACTCAGTTTTTTCAAATGGTGACTATTGTACACAGACACTGGTATGATGGAAAATACCTGTTTATTGCGAATATTGATGTAGACCTGCGGTTTATATATACATATGATGAATATAGCAAACTGTTTAAATAACACTAACGCATTTTTACTGATATAATAATATTTCTGTGGGTGTAGTGTAGACTGTTTATTAAAAGACTGGCAGGTTACCAAACTCATACTAAATAAACTGTGCTTATTGGCGAATGTGCTCAAAATTGAGCAAGTATTTAATTCACTGTCGTTTATAACTGTTAGCAAATGTTGAAATAATGCTGTCAGAATCATCGCACAGGTATTTACTTAATATCTTCGTTATATTTTTTCTAAACAACCCCAAAGACAAAACCACTTCTACAGTCAAAGCTAAGAGAATGGCTTTTTCAGAGAAAAGAAATAGTGAGTACTGGAAGAAAATATGAAATATTTACATCCAATCGGCAAGTGTTTGAGGAGACACTCCTGCTAAGAGATCGGTTGACTAACAATTATAAATGTTAAAGAAAACATTGCTTTATTGATGCTGTTGTGACTTCTTGGTCTCATTCCTGCATGGGAATGACATAATTTAAGCATAAATTACTTTAATTTCGAATTATTTCAATTTTTATTAAATAACGATAGTTATTACATTCGGAATCTAATTAAAATTCACCTTAAATGTTACACTAAAGAGCCAATAAAGCTGGTACACCTGCCTAATATCGTGTAGGGCCCCCGCGAGCACGCAGAAGTACCGCAAGACGACATGGCATGGACTGGACTGAAGGTATGCAGGAGGCAATTCACACCATGAATCCTGAAGGGTAGTCTACAAATCCATAGGAGTGCGAGGCGGTGGAGATCTCTTCTCAACAGCACGCTGCAAGGCATCCCAGATGTGCTCAATAAAGATCATGTCTGGTGATTTAGGTGGCCAATTGCAGTGTCTAAAGTCAGAAGAGTTGTTCCTGGAGCCACTCGTTTGCAACTCTCGACGTGTGGGGTGTCGCATTACCCTGCTGGAATTGTCCACGTCCTTCGGAGTACACAATGGATATGAATGGGTGCAGGTGATCGGACAGGATGCTTACGTATCTGTCACCTGTCAGAGTCGTATCTAGACGTATCAGGGGTCCAATTTCACGCCAACTGCACACGCCCCATATCATGACAGAGCCTCCACCAGCTTCAACAGTCCCCTGTTGACATGTAGGATCCATAGATTCATGAGGATGTCTCCATACCCGTACACGCCCATTCACCCGATACAATTGGAAACGATACTCGTCAGACCACGCAACGTGTTTCCAGTCATCAACAGTCGAATGGCGGTGTTGGCGGGCCCAGGCGAGGCGTAAAGTTTTGTGTCGTGCAGTCAACAACGGTACACGAGTGGGCCTTCGGCTCCGAAAGCCCATATCAATTGAATAGTTCGCATGCTGGCACTTGTTGATGCCCCGGCAGTGAAATCTGCGCCAATTTGAGAAAGGGTTGCACGTCTGTCACGTCTAATGATTCTCGTCAGTCATCGTTTTTCCCGTTCGTTCACGATCGTTTTCCGGATTTAGCGATGTCGAAGATTTGATGTTTTACCGGATTCCCGATATTCACGGTACACTCGTGAAATGGTCATACGCGAAAATACACATTTTACCGCTACCTCGGAGATGCTATGTCCCATCTCTCGTGCACCGACTATAACCACCACGTTCAAACTCACTTAAATCTTGATAACCTGCCATTCTAGCAGCAGTAACCGATCTAGAAACTTTGCCAGACGCTTGTTGTTTCATATAGGCGTTGCCGACCGCATCGCGTTACTCTGATTGGTTCCATACCTCTGTTATTTGTATACGCACGCCTATGCCAGTTTTTTTGGGTCTCCAGTGTACATCGAGCGAAATAAAGTGAGTTAGTAAAGAGATTTGGGCCGCTCTTAACAGCGAAGTCTTGAGAGCCCACAAGGGTGACTGAGGTGAGTATGGAGCAGAACTGGGGTGAAAGGGCGGGGGAAACGGGAGATCCCTGAGAAAACCCGCTGACCAGCAGCATCGCCCGGCACGATTCCCACATGCGAAAATTCGGGAGTGACCCGGCCGGGGATTGAAAACTTTTCACCTTATTGGGAGGTGAGCTAGCTAACCGCTCAGCAACCGTGGCCCCTCGAGGGAAGTGAAACCATCATTTAAATCTTTATGGAGTCCCATAATATATTACACATACTTACTGCCGGTTACATGACTAGACTGTGAATACCCCGACTCTCCATATGTCTTGCCCACTATACACTCATGAGGAGTTGAATTAGAGAGTCCTGCCGTGTTGGCGAAATGGCACTGTGGTAATCCCGTAGAATGGAATAGTTCCCAGTCACGCATGACTGCGTAGGATGCCGGAAAATCTTATTCAGACCATCTGGGCAACAGTTGAGCACAGAACGGGGAAGAAACAGGAGCTAAGTGCATTCGATCGTGGCCAGATCGTTACGGCCGGACCTATGGAGTGCTCCATACTCGAAGTCGTGCAGTTACTGTGATTTTCATGTGCCACCATGGCAAAAGTGTATCTTGAGTTCATGTATTAGGGTAAAACTACCACCACCATGGACAACTGCTGTGGCATACAACGTATCGGTGACAGGGTTTATCGACGGCTATCTCAATTGGCAACGACTTATGGACAGACCACAGAGCAGCATATCCTTCGCCAATTCAGTGCTGAACCACAATGACATGTGAGCAATGTGAGCATCCATACAATCCATAAACATCTCCTCACTATCGAGTAAAGGAACTGCCGGACCACTATGATGAGTACCTCTGCTCACTGCACGTCATAAGGCTCAGCGATTAACGCGGACACGGGAACACAGCCACTAGACCTTCCATGCATGGGAAAAGGCCCCCTGGACGGAGGAGTCGAGGTACACGTTGGTGCACGCCAATGACAAACTACGAGTGCAACGCCAAGCTCATGCAGCGCTGGATCCCTCGTGTTAAGACTACAATTAGGGACAGTTGTGGTGGGTATCCTCATTTAAGGACCGTTCACGTGGGATGGCATTGGTACCCTGGTATACGTACCAACTTCCCTCACCGGCGAACGATCAAGGGACCTGCTGGCAGATCATGTGCACCCGATGGCTTGTGGGATCCATACCACGCTGCATCACCAACCGTCATCACGGCGAGAGGGGGTGCTGCATGCTACCAGGCAGGTATATCTAATTAAACTGCCCATAAGTGTAGACACGTCAAAAAGCGTTCTTCACTCATAGCAAGTGTTCGAGAACATTTTCTAGTAGAGAATTTCAATTCCCTTCTTTTTCAATTGCCGGAGGACTTGATAAACGATGGAATAAAAGGGGGTGGGGGATCGAAGTATTTTTTCAAAATCTATTGCAAGTAAAATCTTGAGGCCGGAAAGTAGACTATTTTCAGAACGTTTAACCACCTATACGTCGTCTTATTTTCATAGTAAAATATTTGTTACCTTTATTACATTGAACAACTAATACCAACACGTTTAAAGTACATATTTTTATTTGATGAATATTGTACCAGGATAGGCATGTGTTTATTTACTCGTATAGAAAATTTCAAAAATATTTCCATTTATATACATATATATATATATATATATATATGTTTGTGTGTGTGTTTCCCTCCAAGGCCCAACCCGCCGACCCTTAGACATGTCTTCCAGGGCAGGTGTCCTATTAGACCTCCCCCCCCCATNCCTCCCCCCCCCCACCTAGATCTAACCCTGAAGGCAGGTTGGGAATTTTTCCAATGCCGTTGATTATGACGTGACACCGACACAATACTACAGGTGGTCGGAAGCCCGGAGGACAATAGGTTTCTAGCTGACTCGATGCTGCTTGAATTCTGATGGAGTGGGGATATTCAAAGATTGCATTGAATAGTTGTCACTAGAGCCTAACACCTTCAGGAGAACCTTCCCAGCCATATTGGATTTATTTTTAGCTTCTCTATGATTTAAAACAAGAAAACTCCGAAAGTACCCCACGAACCCAACTAGCTATCGACCATACACAGATATACCGACTGAACTACGAGCTTCTATTTAGATCAAAACATTGATTTCGCCAAATTTTAGCAGAATTAATATTTTGACTTTATTATGAGTTAGTAGTTACCTTGCCTTGTTTGTACTGCAATGTCAGGTCGATAACTAGTTAGGTATAAGAGTACTTTCGGAATTTACACTTTTTAAAAATATAAACAATTTATAAAAAAACTAAGAATACACTATTGGGGGATGAGGACTCCCCTTGCGTAAAATAAAAATCCAAAAAAGTGCGACAACAGAAGAACTTTAATAATAAAAAAAAAAATCAAATGAATAATAGAAATTTAAAATTTCAATTTTTTTCGTAGAAATTTTAAAACGGTACAAAAATTATATGGTAGGCTCCAGCTCAAAGTTATTGTTAATGAGAATGTCATGATGTTTCTTGGGAATTTTTGTTTTTTTTTTGTAGGTTAAATTTAATGTCAAAAATAGCCATAGTATATTCGCGATTTCTTCTCCCTTTTATAATAAAACCTTAGAAAAATCACCCCATGTATGATGTGTTTGGTTGTGTGCCAAACATAGAACGTATCACAAGCGATTTATACTTGTGTTGACATAAAAGTACCTTATTTTTAGATAAAGCAAGATTTTATTTATATATTATCTATGTATTAATATAATTCATTCATAATTAATATTAATTAAAACAGTGAGAAAGCAGGTATGTTGGTAATGCCTACTAAGAAATAGTTCTGGCAAAATAATATTACAGTAAGTGCGCACGAATGCGGTGCGTAGTCCCTTTGGCTTAATATCCTAGATTCACTTAAGCTTTGTTTGCATGAGGCGGAGTAATATCCTGGAAGTGTATCTTCAGCAGGGCTTTATAGAAGTGCGAAGTAACCACGAATGACACATACATGTTATTCCGTAAGTAAACCAAGTGTCGGATTTCAAATAAACTGCAAAATACCACCTGTGACCTCAATACATTCCTTTAATAATGCACCTTAAAGGCTGTTCATAGTAAAGTGAGCATTTTGGAAATCAACCTTTAAAAATTGTCACTCTCAATATCTGTATATACACTGGAGATAAAAAAAAACTGCTGTAGGCGTGCGTATGCTAATAACAGAGGTATGGAACCAATCAGAGTAACGTGATGCGGTCGGCAGCGCCTATATAAGACAACAAGCGTCTGGCAAAGTTGCTAGATCTGTTACTGCTACTACAATGGCAGGTTATCAAGATTTAAGCGTGTCTGAACGTGGTGTTATAGTCGGCGCACGAGAGATGGGACATAGGATCTCCGAGGTAGCGATAACATTTGGATGTTCGCGTACGACCATTTCACGAGTGTACCGTTAATATCGCGAATCCGGTAAAACATCAAATCTTCGACATCGAAGCGGCCGGAAAAAGATCGTGAACGAACGGGACCAACGACGACTGACGAGAATCATTAAGCGCGGCAGACGTGCAACTCTTTCTCAAATTGGCGCAGATTTCAATGCCTCCTTCATACCTTCAGACTTTAGTCGAGTCCATGCCACGTCGTCTTGCGGCACTTCTGCGTGCTCGCGGGGGCCGTACACGATATTAGGCAGGTGTACCATTTTTTTTTTTGGCTCTTCAGTGTACTTAAACGCGGACACTGACTGGCACGTGCCCATTCAAGTTGGTAACGACACGAAGGGAAAGTAGTTCCTTGTTGGGTACATATTTGTAAACACTGAAATAATTTCATTTGCTTTCGGGGTTATTTAATGCACGAAAGAGTAAGAGTTAGCGAACTGGTAAAATATTTACTTTTCCAATGTTTTCACAGTTTCACTTGACCGACGTATGAATAAAATGATGAAGCCCATGGCACCCATGTCAATTCTAATTTTACTAATGGTGAAAGAATACATAATTTGTATAAAAGTAGATCTTAAGCAGATCTTTCAAAAGTGCTCAGCTTTCTTCGAACAGCCTATACAAGTAATNTTGCATTGAATAGTTGCCACTAGAGCCTAACACCTTCAGGAGAACCTTCCCAGCCATATTGGATTTTTTTTAGCTTCTATATGATTAAAAAAAAGAAAATTCCGAAAGTACCCCACGAACCCAACTAGCTATCGACCATAGACAGATATACCGACTGAACTACGAGCTTCTATTTAGATCAAAACATTGATTTGGCCAAATTTTAGCAGAATTAATATTTTGACTTTATTATGAGTTAGTAGTTACCTTGCCTTGTTGTACTGTAATGTCAGGTCGATAACTAGTTAGGTATAAGGGTACTTTCGGAATTTACACTTTTTAAAATATAAACAATTTATAAAAAACTAAGAATACACTATTGGGGGATGAGGATTCCCCTTGCGGGTATTCAGCAGATTAAAATATTTTGCTATACCTTTAGCAAATAACATTCTTTTTTATTGTGAAGTAAAATTAAAATCCAAAAAAGTGCGACAACAGAAGAAGTTTAATAAAAAAAAAAATCTAATGAATAATAGGAATTTAAAATTTAAATTTTTTTCGTAGAAATTCTAAAACGGTACAAAAATTATATGGTAGGCTCCAGCTCAAAGGAATTGTTAATGAGAATGTCATGATGTTTCTTGGGAATTTTTGTTAACTTTTTTTTAGGTTAAATTTAATGTCAAAAATAGCCATAGTATATTCGCGATTTCTTCTCCCTATTATAATAAAAACTTAGAAAAATCACCCTATGTATGATGTGTTTGGTTGTGTGCCAAACATAGAACGTATCACAAGCGATTTATACTTGTGTTGACATAAAAGTACCTTATTTTTAGATAAAGCAAGATTTTATTTATATACTATCTATGTATTAATATAATTCATTAATAATTAATATTAATAAAAACAGTGAGAAAGCAGGTATGTTGGCAATGCCTACTAAGAAATAGTTCTGGCAAAATAATATTACAGTAAGTGCGCACGAATGTGGTGGGTGCGTAGTCCCTTTGGCTTAATATCCTAGATTCGCTTAAGCTTTGTTTGCACGAGGCGGAGTAATATCCTGGAAGTGTATCTTCAGCAGGACTTTATATAAGTGCGAAGTAACCACGAATGACACATAAATGTTATTCCGTAAGTAAGCCAATTGTCGGATTTCAAATAAACTGCAAAATACCACCTGTGACCTCAATACATTCCCTTAATAAAGTACCTTAAAGGCTGTTCATAGTAAAGTGAGCATTTTGGAAATCAACCTTTAAAAATTGTCACTCTCAATATCTGTATATACACTGGAGATAAAAAAAAAACTGCTATAGGCGTGCGTATGNGTATGCAAATAACAGAGGTATGGAACCAATCAGAGTAACGCGATGCGGTCGGCAGCGCCTATATAAGACAACAAGCGTCTGGCAAAGTTGCTAGATCTGTTACTGCTGCTACAATGGCAGGTTATCAAGATTTAAGCGTGTCTGAACGTGGTGTTATAGTCGGCGCACGAGAGATGGGACATAGGATCTCCGAGGTAGCGATAACATTTGGATGTTCGCGTACGACCATTTCACGAGTGTACCGTTAATATCGGGAATCCGGTAAAACATCAAATCTTCGACATCGCAGCGGCCGGCAAAAGATCGTGAACGAACGGGACCAACGACGACTGACGAGAATCATTAAGCGCGGCAGACGTTCAACTGTTTCTCAAATTGGCGCAGATTTCAATGCCTCCTTCATACCTTCAGACTTTAGTCGAGTCCATGCCACGTCGTCTTGCGGCACTTCTGCGTGCTCACGGGGGCCCTACACGATATTAGGCAGGTGCAGCATTTTTTTTTTGGCTCTTCAGTGTACTTAAACGCGGACACTGACTGGAACGTGCCCATTAAAGTTGGTAACGACACGAAGGGAAAGTAGTTCCTCTCTGGGTACATATTTGTAAACACTGAAATAATTTCATTTGCTTTCGGGGTTTTTTAATGCACGAAAGAGTAAGAGTTAGCGAACTGGTAAAATATTTACTTTTCCAATGTTTCACAGTTTCACTTGACCGACGTATGAATAAAATGATCAAGCCCATGGCACCCATGGCAATTCTAATTTTACTAATGGTGAAAGAATACACAATTTGTATAAAAGTAGATCTTAAGCAGATCTTTCAAAAGTGCTCAGCTTTCTTCGAACAGCCTATACAAGTAATTTTGTGTTAAAATAACTTTCCTTCTGTATTTTGTACGACTCCGTAAACATTTTCATATTTATTCTTATATTTACACATTTTGAACATTACTACGTTACGAAACTATAAAATACACTTAAAAATTAGAAAAAAAAATTGTTGGCACTTGAACAGTCTTAACCACATCGGCCATCAGGCGACGTCATAAAATATACGTTTTGCGGCAGTTGGCTTGTTGATGTTTCTCGTTTAATTTCTGAAATTTAATATAATGACGATTGAAAATTGTTGATAGGTGTATTTTTCAGAAAGATATTAGGTACCGAAATTTTGTGCGACACGACGCTGAACATAGTACTCGGGAACACTCCATAAAATGAAAATAAATACCCACGACTAAAAGTACCTCGCACTTCGACGTGGTGAGGGATTTTATTTGCGAGCCAATGCCACTACTGGGACTCAGTTATTATATCCTATTCGCGGCATCTTCGCATTTTTTAAATAAAACCTTTGATAGTTTGGTAGTTTCCTGAATGTCATGTATCACAAGCGTTTTATATTTCTGATTACATATAAGTGTTTTATTTTTGGTTCAACTAGAATTTTACTTATATTTTAACTATAACGTACAATATTTCATTTATAAATAATATGAACAAAACAGTGATAAAATAAGTATGTTGGTAATTCCTAGTAAGAAATAGTTCTCATGAAAGATATTATTGAATTGAGTGCGCACAAATGCGATGAATTGTCCATTTTGTGTAATTTTCTAGACTTTGCATGAGGTGGACGAATAGCCTGAAATTATGACTTAAGAAAGGCTTCAGAAAAATTTGGAATTAACTGTGAATGGAATATACAAAGCATTAAAATCGCCTAACACATTCATGTAGATTATATCGCCTGATGAATACATTATGGCACATAAAATGTTGAGTTTTTTTTCCTCATAAAAACATACCCACAGAAAAATCAATGCAGTTAAATGGAAACATTTATATACCCCATATGCAATTTCACATGTTCAAAATAATTTTATTAGTTTAATTAATAACTATTACTGCAAGACTAATAAAAAAGCGAAAGCACGAAACGGGACGCGTCGAAACTAAACGTCCAAATGTGTGGAATGTCGCTATTGTAAATCCACATACAACTCTTTTAAATAGCCATTATATCACAGAGCTGCAATTATTTTATATGTCAGCTAAACAGCAAATTTGCAGATACTGGAACAAAATTAGGAAGGAAAGCTGACGCACCAGCAAATTTGGATTGATACAGAGAAACTACGTAAAACATTATCAACCGTTTTCCAGGTGTGAAAAAGAAAAGGGAAAATTGGCAGATATACGAACACAAATTACTAGTTATCTTCTTTTCCTGCGAATTACCCATGCAATGGAAATTCATTGTGGATACAGATATGCAAGTACGGGAATAATCGCTATATTGTGCCGGCAATACCTATATTTTTTTGACCCTTGTAATATTCACTGATAAATTATTACCGGCCAGTTAAATTATTCTCGCTTAGTTCATTAAGCTGTCTGCTTTGTTCAATTTGCTGCGCGAGATTAAACAATGTGGTATATGGTCATTTCTTTAGTTTATTAATTTTAAAACTTTCATTAAAAAAATTACACATGCAAATAAGTCAATCGAAAGCGAACGAAATGTATTTCACTGTCACTGCTACTACTTCGTGTTTGAAACACCCGTGCAGACGACGTGAAAGAATCTATCATGTAGTTATATTGACCGATCATGATCATTTTCCTTTCTTTAGTTTCAGGTAGGAGTGGAGTGGTTTTAAATGGGGCACTGCACCCAACTACACGTTATGCAGTACTTTTTAAAAAGTCAGCACACTATCAATATAGTCAGATAAGTACGATTCATGAAGCAAAAGAAAAATAATACATATATTTTGCAACATTGAAAACTATTTTGGTAGTTTGCATATTTAAACATAAAAAAAATTAATAAAAGCGTATTTTTGATTTAAAAAAATTAAAGGTGTTTCTATTTTGAATGCTTTAAAAAGTTCATGTTGCAAAAAAAAAGTTTATTATGCAAGAAAATTATAATAATTACTCTGGTTGTACGCAATAGAATTAGTAATAATGTTAAACATATTTTTTATCAAATACATGTATGTACATAATATTTATTAATAGAAATGATAACTTTCGTGTCTGGACAACATACAAATAAAATCAATTCTTAAAATATTTATAAAAATTAAAACTTATTTATTATTACGCACAATTAGAGTAATTACTATTATTACTATAATGGTCTTGCTAAGTGATTTTTTTTTGGCAATCCAAATCCTAAATACGCAGAAATTGTGAATAGAAACTAACTCTTACTATTAGATATTTTAAATTTTAAATATGTAAAGTGTAGCAAAATATTTTACAGTGTTGCAAAATACAGACATTCTTCACCCTAAATCTGAATCAGTGAGAATTTTACTGTTGAATTATTTAACAGTACCTGACTTAATTCGCCAGTCACTTCAGTCAATTTAACTGATAAATTAGTCAAAAAATTCCCGTTTTCCTTGAATTATTGATTCAGTGATATTTCCCACTGATTCATGAACCATTTTATTCGCGGTTTTTCTGTGCCCTCATTAGCTTTNAATACCCACGACTAAAAGTACCTCGCACTTCGACGTGGTGAGGGATTTTATTTGCGAGCCAATGCCACTACTGGGAATCAGTTATTATATCCTATTCGCGGCATCTTCGCATTTTTAAAATAAAACCTTTGATAGTTTGGTAGTTTCCTGAATGTCATGTATCACAAGCGTTTTATACTTCTGATTACATATAAGTGTTTTATTTTTGGTTGAACTAGAATTTTACTTATATTTTAACTATAACGTACAATATTTCATTTATAAATAATATGAACAAAACAGTGAGAAAATAAGTATGTTGGTAATTCCTAGTAAGAAATAGTTCTCATGAAAGATATTATTGAATTGAGTGCGCACAAATGCGATGAATTGTCCATTTTGTGTAATTTTCTAGACTTTGCATGAGGTGGACGAATAGCCTGAAATTATGACTTAAGAAAGGCTTCAGAAAAATTTGGAATTAACTGTGAATGGAATATACAAAGCATTAAAATCGCCTAACACATTCATGTAGATTATATCGCCTGATGAATACATTATGGCACATAAAATGTTGAGTTTTTTTTCCTCATAAAAACATACCCACAGAAAAAGCAATGCAGTTAAATGGAAACATTTATATACGCCATATGCAATTTCACATGTTCAAAATAATTTTATTAGTTTAATTAATTACTATTACTGCAAGACTAATAAAAAAGCGAAAGCACGAAACGGGACGCGTCGAAACTAAACTTCCAAATGTGTGGAATATCGCTATTGTAAATCCACATACAACTCTTTTAAATAGCCATTATATCACAGAGCTGCAATTATTTTATATGTCAGCTAAACAGCAAATTTGCAGATACTGGAACAAAATTAGGAAGGAAAGCTGACGCGCCAGCATATTTGGATTGATACAGAGAAACTACGTAAAACATTATCAACCGTTTTCCAGGTGTGAAAAAGAAAAGGGAAAATTGGCAGATATACGAACACAAATTACTAGTTATCTTCTTTTCCTGCGAATTACCCATGCAATGGAAATTCATTATGGATACAGATATGCAAGTACGGGAATAATCGCTATAATGTGCCGGCAATACCTATATTTTTGCGCCTTCGTAATATTCACTGATAAATTATTACCGGCCAGTTAAATTATTCTCGCTTAGTTCATTAAGCTGTCTGCTTTGTTCAATTTGCTGCGCGAGATTAAACAATGTGGTATATGGTCATTTCTTTAGTTTATTAATTTTAAAACTTTCATTAAAAAAATTACACATGCAAATAAGTCAATCGAAAGCGAACGAAATGTATNAATCAATTGAAAGCGAACGAAATGTATTTCACTGTCACTGCTACTACTTCGTGTTTGAAACACCCGTGCAGACGACGTGAAAGAATCTATCATGTAGTTGTATTGGCCGATCATGATCATTTTCCTTTCTTTAGTTTCAGGTAGGAGTGGAGTGGTTTTAAATGGGGCACTGCACCCAACTACACGTTATGCAGTACTTTTTAAAAAGTCAGCACACTATCAATATAGTCAGAAAATAACGATTCATGAAGCAAAAGAAAAATAATACATATATTTTGCAACATTGAAATTATTTTGGTAGTTTGCATATTTAAACATAAAAAAAATTAATAAAAGCGTATTTTTGATTTAAAAAAATTAAAGGTGTTTCTATTTTGAATGCTTTAAAAAGTTCATGTTGCAAAAAAAAAGTTTATTATGCAAGAAAATTATAATAATTACTCTGGTTGTACGCAATAGAATTAGTAATAATGTTAANAAAAAAAAAGTTTATTATGCAAGAAAATTATAATAATTACTCTGGTTGTACGCAATAGAATTAGTAATAATGTTAAACATATTTTTTATCAAATACATGTATGTACATAATATTTATTAATAGAAATGATAACTTTCGTGTCTGGACAACATACAAATAAAATCAATTCTTAAAATATTTATAAAAATTAAAACTTATTTATTATTACACACAATTAGAGTAATTACTATTATTACTATAATGGTCTTGCTAAGTGATTTTTTTTTGGCAATCCAAATCCTAAATACGCAGAAATTGTGAATAGAAACTAACTCTTACTATTAGATATTTTAAATTTTAAATATGTAAAGTGTAGCAAAATATTTTACAGTGTTGCAAAATACAGACATTCTTCACCCTAAATCTGAATCAGTGAGAATTTTACTGTTGAATTATTTAACAGCACCTGACTTAATTCGCCAGTCACTTCAGTCAATTTAACTGATAAATTAGTAAAAAAAATTCCCGTTTTCCTTGACTTATTGATTCAGTGATATTTCCCACTGATTCATGAACCATTTTATTCGCGGTTTTTCTGTGCCCTCATTAGCTTTTTTTCAGTGATTTGTTTTTTTTTTTGTCTGACGGATCAGTTAAACAAGGCGGATTATATAAAATGACAACGCATAAAGTAATAAAACTCATAAAAATATATTTTAAAATGTGAGTTTCCTTTTTTATAATAGGCCTACCATTTTACGAGGCAACATGAATGTTCATTCATTAATTTAGATTTTACGTCTTTCTTTTTTGTTTGCACGTTTACATCATAGCGCTCGTTTTAAAGGTTTAAACTGCATTAAATATGGGGAAGTGATTATTTGTTTTAACAACCATTATGTTACCAATTGAGTTAAAATAAAAGAAAGGACATGCAATTCAAACGCTGCATAATTTCGATAAATATATATAACACACATATTTCCCCTCTTACAGTCGACGTTGGCTTGGTGGCTCAATTGGTAAATTAACGGACTGGCAGCGGAGTATTTCGGTTCAAATCCTAGACATCGCGACATTGTTATACCTTTTCAACGTTACGCTAAATTGCCTAACATAAAAATTGACTATCGGAAATACTTTTGTTTCTCGTAATGATTTGGCTAAATTCAATAAAAACAATATTTAATTCGTCAGAAGCAGTTGGCTGTGACTTATTTAATGAGTGGAATGGTTTCACGGAAATAACCAGTGGTTTCCCACAGATTCTCAGTGGCGCAATTTTCACTGATTCGAGTAGTTGAATTTCACTGCGAATCGGTGGTTTTCTACTTATTCGAATATAGAGTGATTCTTTCGCATGGAAAATGAATTACACACTACCAAAATAGTCAGAAAAGTGCATGATACTTTTTATTTATTTCTGCTGGTTTAACAGTCAGGTTTAGTGCATTACTACACTTCTACCATAAGGTATGAAATGTTCATAATATTAACGTTACAATTTATCCGCTAATCTGCGAGTAATATTTATTAAGTTAGTACTGTGGGCAGCAGGTCCTATGAAATTGTAAATCTAAATTTAGATATTTACGTTGCGGTGGGATCTGGAACCCTTGATTATCGGCGAAGTTCTCACAAATCATCAATGAACTCGAAAAGTGTGCTCGACCTACCACCGTTTAACCTCATAGACACATGATCGTGACACCTTTAAAAGCAAGGACAACGAGAACCCATTTATTATTGTTTTTATATAATTTTGTTATATTTTGTATTATTTTCGTTTTAAAAGGTCACGGAAGATGTTCTGATGCGGTTAGTGTGTTCCCGTACATTGCTGGAAATTGTAATTACATCAAGCACTCCTGAACAACACTTTTTCACACACACATATATATATATATATATATATATATATATATATATATATATATATATATATATATACAGTGACTCACATTAATATTCGGCCACCGATGATTATCGCAGTTTCANAAAATTAATTCTCACAGTAATTTATTACTGATAACTAAGTTAGTGATTATAAAGACTGTTAAACCTGTTTTGCGTAATTGCCGGAAGTAATTTTTTTGTATGGTTTATAAATGTTGTAGAATGCAAAAACATTTCTTTTGCGCGAATTTATGTATTTATTAACTGTCAATTATCTTTGTATGTGTAGCTAAATTTCAGTTGAACAAAATTTAAAAGGCCTTCGGTAGATGGGACTAGGTTATCTGATAGAATAATTTTGGTATATTTGATTTAGAATTTCGTTCAATATTTATAACAAAAGATTTCGTGTATGAAGTAATTTACGTCAAAATAAACCTTTTATATTACTTTATATCTATTTGAAATAATAAATAAGTGTTTCTTTGGAAACCGATGTGGTATTATTTGTGGACATAAGGTTTTTTCCTATTAAGGTTCGGAACAAAACGAGATTTATTTTGGATGTGTTCGGCATAGGGAAATTTTCCGCCCCAAGGTGCGCTAGTGTTCCAATGAGGTCACTTTTAAACTGGCAGTAAATGAAGAAGTTATATTTTTTTGTGTGTAAAAGTCCGTGTTTGGCTGGAATTGTGATAACTACTTGCACAGCCCAAATTTTAAGTATTAACTTTTTTTTTTTGCAACTATTTAACACGCCATACAATTTATATTTACCAGAGAAAACTGTAAAAAAAAAAAACAACTGTGTTTGGCTTTAAGCGTTCATAAGCAAGCTTTTTTCAATCGAAAAATGTAATGAATTTAATTGCGAAATAAATAAATATAACTGTCATTATAAGGAACTTTGTACTTTCCCCTTTCCCTCAAGAAAACAGCACAGTAAAGTCCTAAAATTAAATTATTTTACCATTACTCTGGTTTTTTTTTTTAGTTTTAGTTGTCGTATTAAAATAAAATAAATGCGTAAGCCAAATGTTTCCTAACTCCACCTTACGGCAGAATATTAATAATATTTGAACATATTTCATTTTTTTTCCCCACTGTAATGCGAAGAACAAATTTTATTCCTTGCGTTGGTATTAACAAATTAAAAATCGGAAGATTCTAAACAAATTACGTTTATTTTAAGGAACTTGCAATTATCCCATTTATTTACATATAATAAGTCAAAATCCGGCACACATGCGACACCAGTGCATCCTGGCGGCGAAAATTGTAAGTTGCCAAACGAAAAGCGTTGAACTTCCTAACCTGAGTTAAATAAACCTTTGTAGACGTCTGCAACTCTCTCCTGTTGTTGCCGTGACGCGTTTGCCTTTGCCGACGAGAATCACTGTTTTGCTCGAAGTCTAGCACACGATTCCGTTACGCGAAATGTAACCACGCTCCCAGAAGGTATAGCAAAAATATGTGGTGACTGCGGGAGTGTGCCAATTTTCCTTTACTTCGCATTATATTCAATCAACAAACAAATTATCACGCTAGATCTGTATATATCATTAGTTCTGTCGTCATGTATTTTTATTAGTAACTGGTCGTCATTCAGAAAACTTTTCTATGAAGACGTCGGTAAGAATTTAAAATTAGGACTCGGCTTCATTTTTTTTGCAGAAATTATTCGTCTTCGCGTAAAAATTTCGGATTACTGACAATGTACGATTATAAAAAAATTACTTTTTACGAGGTGTTTTATATTTTTGTGCGTAATTTTAATTGCTGTAAAAATTCTGTAATATTTTGAAATAAGTTCCTGCCCTTCACAAGCAAGGAATAACACACAGTGAAAATTAGATATTGAACTAATAATCAACTAGTAAATTGTAGATTTTCTGTAATCAAACATTTCCAATAATACCTCTGAAACTGAAATTTTGTCACGAAAACGAAGAATTTCTGCATAATAGGCGAAGCCGTGCCTAACATTACTTCTGTGACATAATTAATGTTATGCGGATGTGTGCGTTACACGGAATTGTAACTCAGAGAGACAAGTTTAGAAAAACAAACACAGCGAAATAAAAGAATGAAAAGTTTTACTCGCTTTTTAGTAATTGAAAAATAAATGAAAACCATGCTAAGTTCTTAATTTTTATTTGGGTATGCCAATGAGTTTACAATTATTTACCTTAGTAATATACTACAAGCACTAATTGGTTAGTGTGGAAATACATTTTTTTTCCTGTAGCTCTATCGAAAAAAGGCCTAAAATTTCAACTCACCTGAGATCAGTGAAATCGTTCTTTGCGCATATACGCATGTTTCAGTAAAGTAATGTTCTAGGAATACTAATTATTTTTTTTGCCAGAAATGGTAAAAACCAATTACCCAAGGCCGTGTGGTCTTTCTCTTATCACATTAACCGAAGTCAGAAATAAAATTGCAAGATTGTACGAAAAAAAAAAGGTATTTTTAAAGCCTGTCTGCGCAGTTACCTTCGGAGGTGGGAGCAAAATACAACCATACGTCTNTAGATGGGACTAGGTTATCTGATATAATAATTTTGGTATATTTGATTAAGAATTTCGTTCATAATTATAACAAAAGAGTTCACGTATAAAGTAATTAACGTCAAAATAAACCTTTTATATTACTTTATAACTATTTGAAATAATAAATAAGTGTTTCTTTGGAAACCGATGGGGTATTATTTGTGGACGTAAGGTTTTTTCCTATTAAGGTTCGGAACAAAACGAGATTTGTTTTGGAAGTGTTTGGCATAGGGAAATTTTCCGCCCCAAGGTGCACTAGTGTTCCAAGAGGTCACCCTTAAACTGGCAGTAAATGAAGAAATTATATTTTTTTGTGTGTAAAAGTCCGCGTTTGGCTGGAATTGTGATAACTACTTGCACAGCCCAAATTTTAAGTATTAACTTATTTTTTTCGCATCTATTTAACACGCCATACAATTTATATTTACCAGAGAAAACTGTAAAAAAAACAACTGTGTTTAGCTTGAAGCGTTCATAAGCAAAATTTTTTCAATCGAAAAATGTAACAAATTTTATTGCGAAATAAATAAATATAATTGTCATTAAAAGGAACTTTGTACTTTTCTCCTTTCTCTGAAGAAAACAGCACAGTGACGCCCTAAAATTAAATTTTTTTTACCAATACACTGTTTTATTTTCGTTTCAGTTGTCGTATTTAAATAAAATAAATGCGTAAGCCAACGTTTTGCTAACTCCACCTTACGTCAGAATATTAATAATATGTAAACAAATTTCATTTTTTTCCCCACTGTAATGCGAAGAACAAATTTTATTCCTGGCTTTGGTATTAACAAATTAAAAATCGGAAGATTCTAAACAATTTCGTTTATTTTAATTAACTGCAATTATCCCATTTATTTACATATAATAAGTCAAAATCCGGCACACATGCGACACCAGTGCATCCTGGCGGCGAAAATTGTAAGTTGCCAAACGAAAAGCGTTGAACTTCCTAACCTGAGTTAAATAAACCTTAGTAGACGTCTGCAACTCTCTCCTGTTGCTGTGACGCGTTTGACTTTGCCGACGAGAATCGCTGTTTTGCTCGAAGTTTCGCACAAGATTCCGTTACGCGAAATGTAACCACGCTCCCAGAAGGTATAACAAAAATATGTGGTGACTGCGGGAGTGTGCCAATTTTCCTTGACTTCGCATTATATTCAATCAACAAACAAATTATCACGCTAGATCTGTATATATCATTAGTTCTGTCGTGATGTATTTTGATTAGTAACTGGTCGTCATTGAGAAAACTTTTCTATGAAGACGTCGGTGAGAATTTATAATAAAAACTCGGCTTCATCTTTTTTGCAGAAATTATTCGTCTTCGCGTAAAAATTTCGGATTACTGACAATGTACGATTATAAAAAGATTACTTTTTACGAGGTGTTTAATATTTTTGTGCGTAATTTTAATTGTTGTAAAAATTCCGTAACATTTTGAAATAAGTTCCTGCCTTCACAAGCAAGGAATAACACACAGTGAAAATTTCATATTAAACTAATAATCAACTAGTAAATTGTAGATTTTCTGTAATCAAACATTTCCAATAATACCTCTGAAACTGAAATTATGTCACGAAAACGAAGAATTTCTGCATAATAGGCGAAGCCGTGCCTAACATTACTTTTGTGACATAATTAATGTTGTGCGGATTTGTGCGTTACACGGAATTGTAACTCAGAGAGACAAGTTTAGAAAAACAAACACAGCGAAATAAAAGAATGAAAAGTTTTACTCGCTTTTTAGTAATTGAAAAATAAATGAAAATCATGCTAAGTTCTTAATTTTTATTTGGGTATGCCAATGAGTTTACAATTATTTACCTTAGTAATATACTACAAGCACTAATTGGTTAGTGTGGAAATACATTTTTTTTCCTGTAGCTCTATCGAAAAATGGCCTAAAATTTCAACTCACCTGAGATCAGTGAAATCGTTCTTTGCGCATATAGGCCTACGCATGTTTCAGTAAAGTAATGTTCTAGGAATACTAATTATTTTTTTTTGCCAGAAATGGTAAAAACCAATTACCCAAGGCCGTGTGGTATTTCTCTTATCGCATTAACCGAAGTCAGAAATAAAATTGCAAGATTGTACAAAAAAAAAAAGGTATTTTTAAAGCCTGTCTGCGCAGTTACCTTCGGAGGTGGGAGCAAAATACAACCATACGTCTATGGTTAAATCCGTGCTTTCATCGCGTGAAATGGAGCCCTGCAGTCATGTGTCTAATCTGCACAATGGAGCGCAACAACGAAAACGCTGCAGGCCAGATCAGCGTGTTTCGCGTAGGGGCGATGGGGCTCTAGGCGCGCGCGTGAGTTTAGCCAGTATAACTCCCTCGCTTCTGGGTCTTGAATGCGCCAATCATATTCACGTACATATAGGCTGTTCCCGGTAAAGTGAGCACTTTTTAAATCACCCATTGATAAAAGTTACTGCCCCTACCGGCTTATATTTTAACGGGAACGCTTAAAGTCACGCACCCAGTATACAGTATTGGCAACGACGGAAGGAAAGTAGTTCCATGCGGTAACGTCAAATTACAAGTGGTAACAAAATATTTGTAAAAACGATAATATTTATTTTACTTTTTTTTTTCTTCAAATTAATATAAGTGTAAGAATACAAATATTTGTAAAATGTTAACTTTTCTCAAAAATGTACCGTTGCTCTTGGCCGACGCACGAATAAAGTGATCGGGACCGTGGTGACGTTATTTGTACACGTGGCGGAAGAATACTCAATGAGCAAGCATACAAGTATATCTTAAGCAGGTCTTTCGAAAGTGCTCCTTTTCATTGTGAATAGCCTATATCAGCCTTGNAGCATACAAGTATATCTTAAGCAGGTCTTTCGAAAGTGCTCCTTTTCATTGTGAATAGCCTATATCAGCCTTGATAAAGCACAGCGCAGTAGACGAGCGTGTGCAGTCCTACAGTCTTGTAGTATCCTCGATCGCCACTAGATGGCAACGCGTGCGGCTAAACTGTCGCCGGGGTGTGTATCGTGAGGAGAGCACTCGCGCAGCCCAACGGCGGAAGTGAGAACTACGAACCACCCGCTTCCCTATGATGCTTANTATCGTGAGGAGAGCACTCGCGCAGCCCAACGGCGGAAGTGAGAACTACGAACCACCCGCTTCCCTATGATGCTTATACTTCGAGAAGAGCGTGCGTACAGAATTCAACAAAAAATTATACGTTATTAGCGGTCACACTTTTTGGATCAAACTTTTGAAAAATCACCCCGTGTTATGACGTGTTTAGTTGTTTCTTAATTATTCCAGGTAACACAAGCGTTTTATATTTATGGTTACATAAAAGTACCTTATTTTTGGTTAAATTAAACTTTAACATATGTCTATTACTTATAATATTTTATTCATAATTAATATGAATATAAACAGAGAGAAAATAGGCGTGTTGGTAATGACTAGTAAGAAATAGTTCTAGTGCAAAATATAATTACACTGATTGCGCTAGAATGACGTGCGTTGTCCCTTTCGTGTCATTTTCTAGGTTCGGTAAAGCTTTGTTTTCATGAGGCGGAGAAATATTCTGAAAGCAGATCTTTAGCAGGGCTTCAGAAAAGTTGGAAGTAACCGTGAGGACAAGAGGAATATAATTTTTTTAATGTAATTGCGGGAATAGCTTTGGCACGCAACAACGCGAGGAAATTTTAAGGGCCAAAATAATTTTTTTCTTTCCAATGCCATTTTTGCATTGTCCGGTTAGATTACTATATTTTGTAGCCGGAGAAATTAAAATTTTAATGGTGGCTACTCAAAAATAATTATTCTGTGTAGAACAGAGACTTCTTAAAAATGTTTAATTAGTTCAATTCAAGTTTTTTTCTATTGATGTAACTTCAAAGCATTCAGAAATATTTTGATTACAACGCCTAAGAAATAAAAAAATTACTTCCAGGGGAATAAAGTCCGTCCACACAGTTTCGACTGGCCAAACATCGACTTTTCTTGTTTATGGAAGTGCATTTCGCTAAGCACGATTTAGCTTATGGCATTGATTTACATGTAGCTTAAATTGTGTTTGTATTACCTTTATGTATGCGGAATGTTTGTGTCAGTCGTACTTGGGCTCTATGCCTAACTACTTGAACCCGGCGATCTTTGCTGCGGCGTTGCCAGTTGTGTGCCGCCGTCCAAGGTCGCCACTTTGAACAATTATTATAGCACGTTCTGTTAAAAGAACACACAAATCGCGCGGAAAAATGTTGCAAGGCTAGTAATTTTATTAAACATATGTAACGTACTACGTTATTTTGTTATTTTCATTATTAATTTGGTTTTATTGTTGACGTTATTTTGTAGTTGTCGTACGGTGCATGTGTGACTGAAACGGCATACAGGGTGTAAATGCCGACTCGTCAACGGTGCACTGGGTTAGTTAATGTTTGTACGGCGTCCACGTGGTAGACAACCTTCAGTAACTCGTTGCATGATTGCAAGGTGTAAACACTCAACGTTTGGCATAAAAGGGAATGTCAAAGAGAACCGATGGCCTGAGAGCGTTACATCAAATCGACGGTTTTTTTTTGCTAATTTGGACATAGTGTTTATTAATCTGTTAAAAATTATCGATTAAAATGCATGGTAACAAATTTTTGAACAGTACAATGACGCCACATCGAGTTTTACTAATGTTAGAAGGATGATATTGCCAAAGAAAAATGCACACATTTAACAGCTTCGCTTGTATAAACTTTATATGAAAAAAGTGTTGTTTAATATCACGTAGTTCCTCATTAATGTCCATAAAAGTATTCCCAGCCCTTTTGCATTTAGGGTGCGTACTTACCTCAATAATCACTTTCGGCTTTAAGCCGTATTATGTTTTCATCTTATTGTGTATAAAGAATCACATCGCGGCGTTTTTTTACAATTATGTATGAAACAACGTGTATATTATGAAGTGCTGTATGGAAATACAAACTATGTTCAAACACAGTTGTGCGGAAGGCCTTCATATGATATGATTTTTTCGCAGGATACTTCAATTTTTTTCTGGGCCGCTGTTGGAAGGAGAGAGCTATCACATTTTTTGAGGGGGAGGTGTCAATATTTTTTACGGGAGTATTACCCGCAGCAAGGGGAATAATAATAGCTTCATGATATGGAACTACGANGAGGTGTCAATATTTTTTACGGGAGTATTACCCGCAGCAAGGGGAATAATAATAGCTTCATGATATGGAACTACGATGAGACATACTGCTGCATCGGGAGTTATTTGAGAAAATGGCACATATAATATGCATAGGGGGCTAAATATTAATACTGACTGTGCTTTTAGGGCTGTAATATAAGGGGGAGGGTGCACTTGTGTTACTCGCGATCCATTTTGTTTCGATGTTACTGGCTTATTCGCATTATGGCCTGAATTAATTTGACATGTCCTCCAAAGATATGCAAAATAAATAAAGTAGTAAAGTTAAACAGCTCTATCCACTCTAAATTTACAACTTGTTGAATATTATGTGAACACCTCGTTCATAAATCATGACCATAGTGATGGAATGGGAAAAAATCGCACAGGTTTTAACTTTAACTTCAGTAAACCTCTGTGCTGTTTTTGAGCGTATTTATCTTGCGGAATGTTAAGAGGATGAAACAACAGAATAAACGATTCATGTATAGTTAAAAATCGTGAAAAGTAAAGGAAAGTTCAACATGAACACCCTGGAGGCAAAAAGCTGTAACATGTCAAAGTGAAAAATGAGGTAAGGTGGCTCAGAGCACCTAAAAATGGACTCAAAAATTTAAATGCCATTTTATGAACAAAATGAATTAATAACTATAATTCGTTAATGTTCTTGTTAGGCGAAGAAAAAATTTGAGAAGGAAAGGGTAATGTATTATTCTCATAAAAATATAGCTTTCAATNATGTTCTTGTTAGGCGAAGAAAAAATTTGAGAAGGAAAGGGTAATGTATTATTCTCATAAAAATATAGCTTTCAATAGTAAAGTAGTCAGTCAATTTTATATTGATTCACTTAAATATTAAAAGATATGTTTTCAATAGTAAAGTAGTCAGTCAATTTTAAATTGATTCAGTGTTATAAAGCCATTATAGCGGAATAGTAAAAATAAACTTACATGTTATTTATAAAAATATTCTTAAACTATTATAAAATACTGCGGGAAACAATTAAAGACTAACACATTTTACTTGCGAAGAAAAGAAATATAATACACACTGATATAGAGTTGACTTAATATAGATATTTTAAAGACATAATAATTTTCTCACATATTTTCCTGATCCCGATGTCATGAGACTGGGCTTACCTGAAACAAAATAGAACAAAAAAATAAGACTATTGCGCATGTATTTCTAAAAAATATGTATGTGATACAAGAAAATTAAGTATAGTTCTACGTATACATATCTAAGTATGATTCGGATTGTGCAAAAAACATACATGTCCTCAAAACGAAAAATAATTACTTGACACAATACTTTTATCAACACGTAAATTAGTGCTGCATTTACGTGAAATTACTTTAGAGTTAAAGACAGTACATCCTCTATTAAAAATAGAAATTTATAAAACAAGAACACACAAATTAAGTAACTAATTCATATATAGTAATACTATACGTGATTTGCAAAATTACAGACACGAATAAAAATGTGTATTTTCGGAAAACTAACTTAACCACAGGCGAAGACAATGCAATAAATTGGGGAAGTACATTATTAAATCAATAATTGCAAATAAATTTATGCAATGCTTCNCAGGCGAAGACAATGCAATAAATTGGGGAAGTACATTATTAAATCAATAATTGCAAATAAATTTATGCAATGCTTCTGTGTAATCTGCGTGGTTGCGCAGTTAGAGATTCCGTGAAATCTCATCACCTTTAAACTCTCTGTGGCCTTCCATCATTAGTTCAGATTACACTGGAAATGGCGAAGTAAAACAAACATGCCATCGTTGTGACGACGTAACCTTTCTTCGCTTGCAGAACAATACACCACCACTCTTAGCAGGTGAGACGCAGAATTATTATAGGTGACAAAAATTCTCACAATACTAAGTGCAAAATTATGAATCAAATTTATATGAAGTTAATAAAAATTATACTCACGGTATGCCGTTTTATAACAGGGGGCATTACATTTATCACAGGGGCAGAGGATAATCATTATGAAGATAAACTGTTATGGGTAGATGATAATTTTGTTATTGACTTTGGGTAGTNTAAAAATTATACTCACGGTATGCCGTTTTATAACAGGGGGCATTACATTTATCACAGGGGCAGAGGATAATCATTATGAAGATAAACTGTTATGGGTAGATGATAATTTTGTTATTAACTTTGGGTAGTTTTTTATGCCCCTAACAGGAGAACGTTGTAAGCATAAAGAGGAGGACGCCGTTATTGATATCAGATTTATTTTGATGATGTGTAGAATACGAAGACCCTAGGATAGTCATTGCCACGTTGTTTTCTGCCAAATAAGACTGCAGTGCACACTCTAAGCCCGAATCGGTGATATCAATCAGTGAAATAACATTCACTGAAAGTCAGTTGATAATCTATTGTTGACTGGTAAATCGAGGGAATGAACTGGGTAAAAGTGACTTATGGGCAGTGGAATTCTCAACATTCAGTGGGAATCACAAATAAATCAGTGGAATTCATCAATTATATTATTAAGTTATCAGGCGCTGATTATCAGTCGCTCGATTTCCACTATCGTCTCTGATTTTGCTTCATTCTCACTGTTTCAGTTTTAGAGTGTAGATGGTGAAAAAAAGTTCTACTTTCGTCGATTCACAGCTGAGAGATATCGCATCTTCGTGACGTGAGGCGCTGGTCTAGGAAAGAGTGGACAAGTGCTGATGGCATTTCCCTGAGATGTTTTTTTTTTTTGAGGAAAGCGATGGGAAATTTTCTGTAGTATAAGTCGGCACAACCGCACTACCTCGGTTCTCCACTTCACTCCGCACTCAGCACTCACTTGGTTCCACATTCAATTAAAAACATATAACTGATATTATTGTTAAAAATATAAAAAAATATTTTTAAAAATAATTTACATGTAAAATTGTTATGGTTAACATTTATTTTCGTTCCTTTTCTTTATAAATAGATTGTTATGTTTTAAGTCCTGAAATAAAATGTCTGTGTATTAAAAGAGAAGTAATATTATTTTATATTAATTTGTCAATTAAATTTTTTAAGTAATAATTTTATTTTATTATTTTGAATTAATTTTAAATTTGGAATTTTGTATTTTGCACTTTGGACACCTTTAAAAACCATTTTATGTCATTTTTATATTATAATGTTACCATTAAAAATGTCATTTTACATAATGTTTGAATGTTTCAAATTTAGGTGAAAGTTGGTTTTAATGCTGTTATATTCGATGACATTTATTCTAAAAGTGTACATATTATTCTAATTTTAGTCTATTTTTTCAAACATGAACTATTTTGTGCTTTATCTGAAAAAGTGTGTTATAATCTATAATTGTTATTATTTTAACTTTCTGCAAACATTTGTGACTAACTTTTAGTCTGCCCTATTTGTTTCACTTTCCATAAACTTGCTTATTTATACAAAATATTTATGTCACTTTCCTGTGTCGGACTTCGGTGCCCTTTCATGTGCGGAGTGAAGTGACACAGTTATATACAGGCCATATAAATTTCAAGGCCGAGTGGCATGGTTTTGGCTTGGCCACCTCCCCATTATGTGTTGTTCGTGGAGTCGACGACAAACTATAGCACTTGTTAATATAATGAATTAAGACGGAAGACAGCATGATGTGGCTCCAGGGGGTAACCAAGCGAAGAAGACTGCGACTGAAGATGAGCATGGTCATGACAGATGAAGAAGCTCATCAGCTGTGGAGCAACTTCGCCACAAAAGTTGGAAACGATTTTTAAGAACCTGACTAATGGCAAAGAGATAATTCCGATTACTCATGAGGTGGTACTTGGGCAGAGACTTATTGCTGAACTCAGAGTACTGCTTATTTGAGAGGAGGAGAAGGATTTGGATGAGAAAACCGGCAGAAAGCCCTGTGAGACCAAGAGGGTCAGAAGGCTTCAAGAACTGAAGAGGAGAAGTGCCGTGCACTGTCTTACTCACCAGAGTACTGTTGCAGTGCGGGAGAACGGAGACTGTTCCGGACTTCGGGCCCACTGAAAAAAAAACAGTTTCGTGGTGACCAAAAAATTTTTGTTGGCGTTCACAAAATTATTTTGCCAATACAGACATGACAAAAGATTTTATGGTGCCAGCAATATATTTTTTTTGTCACTCCAATATTTAGTGGCAACTACAAAATGACGCATGTGTGGTCACCGATAAATTCTCTGTGTTTGTAGACAATAATGTGTTCGTTAGTCGCAGCGAAAATGTACGATGATAGCAGCAATACTGATTAGTAGGGTCAACAAAGGTGTTTTACTGGTTGTGGACTATAGTAGATAGATATGATCTAGTAACAATTAAACACTAGATTCAAAGTCGTTATGAATGGGATTCAAACCTCAGAGCTCTCATCTGTGAGCTCAGCACGTTACCATTACGCTGCCTTGCTCGACGTTAGAGCCATGTCTTCAGCATTTATGTAACAGAAATCTAATAAGTGGCACACACGACAAGGCTTGCACACTTAATCTCATAGAAAGACAATTTTCTGTAATAATTTACGTGTAACATTTACTTACTTGGAATAAAGGAATGATATAATCAGTTCATAAGTACTTTTGAATATCCCTCATGAATTAGTTCGTCATCTGATGCAAAGAACTGAACATAGAAAAATATGGCGTCGTGGCCAGACAGTATGTGGCCACTTAGAATATGCCAGAGCGCATGCGCAGAATATAACTGATGTAGTTTTGCAGTCGCAGCAAAACGTTTTACTGTGAATAACATAAATGCTGCTGCTGCCAACTAAATATTTCGTGGCAGTCAATAAACGTTTTTTTAACAAACAAATATATTAGTGAGCACTAAATAGCTTAATTACTAGCCAATCTACGTGTTATTGAGAACAACAATGTGTTTATTTTACCAATAACAAAAATTGCCTTGGAAAGCATCAACCAAACAGTTTTTGTAGCCACTTAACAATTTTTTTTTTCAGTGCCGTAAAATATAAAAACCTGGCAGAGAGGAGTTTTGAAATTTACAATAACAAAGGGTTTGGACAATAGCGTCCCGATTGCTGCAAGCTGCTACCCAATAGCCTGGTTACAATATTATGTGTAATAAAGTACACAGACAGGCTGCAGAATGAAGGCCTTCGCACAAAATCATAACAACATGTTTACCCCCTATATTAATTCCAGGAAAATCTCTAAATAGTATAAAACAAAGTCGCTTATCCGCATCTGTCTGTGTATTCCCTTAGTACTTCTAATCTACTTAAAGGATTTTGATACGGTTTTGAATATAATTTAGAGAATGTCTTGAGAAAAAATTTGGTGTATAATTAATTTATATTTAATGTAAACATAATAGAAAAATATCGAACAGTTTGTAATAAAGTCGTAAAAAACCGCTTTTAGGGCACTTACATGGATTGCGCTGACTAAATTATAAGAGATACATCAAATTAATGTACTACCTAATCGTACCCCTCAAAAACGTCTACAGAATAGTCCGTAATAGCATATGTTTATATTTTAAGGATGACCCACAGTAACCATTTTTGTATTTCAAAGTATCGCTGTAAAAACTAAATAGTTGCTGGGCTAAGCTGGAACGGTTCGCTAGTACTAGGATAAGTTGTAATTTGGTTCCACATGCCCCCCACGAAACCAATGTCTGAAAAACAAATATTATTAACCCACCCGCTGTGCACATGTTTACCCAACAACAACATATCCGCGAAGCTGGCTCCTAGTTTTTTCTCAAATGCCTTACCGTATGGTTCTCAGCCATGAGACGAACTTATGTATCAATCACTACGTCGAACTTCGGACACTCCCTGTAGATCAGGGTAGGCTGGCATTATATAAATTTCGCGAAATGAACCAATGGATCTTTCTTAGTTAGACCCCACCCTACCAATCAGACGGCAGCCCATAGTTTGATCCAAACATATTAACTCTCCACAGAACTCAGTGGAGTTTTGTCATATGAATGGACACATTACGGCCAGGAGAGTTTCTCGGAGTACTCCCATTTACTAGTCTCGATTTCATCCCGGTTGTCTCTTGCATCAACGCCGGGGTCTACGCACAGCGATCGTGCTGTATACAATATCAACTAGCTGATGAAACGAAGGACGTCCCTGTTGGCACAGGCATCTGTGGTAGACACCACAGCTCAGCGATGGCCGTGTTTTGTTCCACGCAAGACTGCAATCACTTGAAAAACCGCGAAATGTTGTTCCGTGTACCGTATCCCAATACGTGCATAAATGTGCCAAGTTTGTAAACAGACCTGATACAACTAAACCTTATTACAAGTTATTACATTTTTCTGTGCGTAATGCACCCTAGCTTAGTAAAAAAAACACTCGTGTTCTAGATACAAGCAAGAAAGAGCTTCATAAAAGGGATGGGGATATCGGGACGTATCACCCCAACAAAATAAAAATAATATATTCCAAAAAATAAAATAATTTATAACTTTTTAAAATATGTATAAGAAATGTTTGCTCCCTCTTGACAATGAATGTTGTTTGCAGCATNTGTTGGCACAGGCATCTGTGGTAGACACCACAGCTCAGCGATGGCCGTGTTTTGTTCCACGCAAGACTGCAATCACCTGAGAAACCGCGAAATGTTGTTCCGTGTACCGTATCCCAGTACGTGCATAAATGTGCCAAGTTTGTAAACAGACCTGATACAACTAAACCTTATTACAAGTTATTACATTTTTCTGTGCGTAATGCACCCTAGCTTAATAAAAAAAAACACTAGTGTTCTAGATACAAGCAAGAAAGAGCTTCATAAAAGGGGTGGGGATATCGGGACGTATCACCCCAACATAATAAAAATAATATATTCCAAAAAATTAAATAATTTATAACTTTTTAAAATATGTATAAGAAATGTTTGCTCCATCTTGCGAATGAATGTTGTTTGCAGCATNTAAATAATTTATAACTTTTTAAAATATGTATAAGAAATGTTTGCTCCATCTTGCGAATGAATGTTGTTTGCAGCATTTACTGGCTCCATCTCTATATATTAGTCCATTGATTGTAAATAATTTTTGAACTAAACGTAACTTAACTGTTATCATTAATTTTTTCACAAATGAGAAATTTGCAATCACCCTAGAACACGAAGGAGGTTAATAGAATTTTGTAGTTACGCGTGTGTGTACTAACACATTGGTTGTAAATAATTTCTTAACTAACAATTTTTAATTTTTTTTCCAAAAATTATAATTTGTAATCCCCCCTCCCCCGAAATAAATTCCTAGCCATTTTCTTGAAGTAAGATGTAGTTAAATGTCATATTTAAAGTTCCTTTTGTTCTCTGACCTAACATTCGGCACGTTTCTGGTAGCTGTTCCCACACCAACGTGACACGAGGGTACGAAAGCACCAGTCCTCCAGATTCGTGCGTTTGACGCGCAAGTGGATTACACAACGTGATAGGCACACTGATGCGCCTGACCGAGGAAACGGAACAACATCGATCGCGGGCAGTGCGCGTGTATTGTAGAGGTAACGGAATCCGGTCAAGGATATGGATCAGCGGATATATACAAGATTTTGCAAAGAGGTCCCGACGGAGGAGCAGGACGAACGTCTCTCAGCGCGCCAAACGAGGCGAACTCCTATTTCGGGGGCGGAGATATTCCTCTCTACTTTTCTCTCTCTCTATCTCTCTCTCTTTTTCTCAAGGAAACGCCCGTGAAAGAAGCAAATGGGTAGGAATCATGAGAGTGCGGGTTGTAACGAAGTGGGTGGCGCCTCTTCCAACGGAGCAATCAATTGGGGGCTGGCAGGGGAAGAGGGATGGTCGATGAGGGGAAATCGAAAGGATCGTGTAGAAGGAGGTAGGGGGCTTAAAAGGGACGGGGAGGGGCGTGCCTTCTCAGGAGTGAGTAATCGGATCAGTCTGGAAACCTACTTCAGGCGCTGGTTATTGTCCGGCGAACCTCGCTCACATATTCCGCCCGAAATGTGACGAGGTACTTTGCGGGTACTTTGTGGTAATTACGCGAGGAACAAGGGAGGCAGGGCATTAAGGGTTACCTCCCTCCCCTCAACTACCCTCCGCCAGGACGCGAAATGGGTGCGTGGACAAACACACTCGTTCCTGCGTGCTCGATTAAAAATTCATACCCCATTTTACCGCGAGGTTCATGCGCCGTAGAGGTAAGGTCAAATAAAGGTCATATAATTCCATGCTCGAGTTGTTATCAACCGTAGCTCATAGTTTATTTATGAAAATAGTCTGGGTGCTGCGTTATTTCATTTCTTATTTGAGAGCAATCGCAATTTTGTAAGTCATGAACCTGAATGACAGCTGATACGTGGTTAAATAAAAACTTTTGAAATCAACCTTCGAAAAAAATGTTCCGGCTCCAAACTACTTATAGACATATATTTAAACGGGCACACTGACCGCCATGTTTAAAATTAAGTTGATAGCGGTGTAGAAATAGTAGTTTCATTTATTACGTCGTATTAAAACCCAACATAATCATATGAAGTTGAGTGTACATACCAGTTGCGCAGTAATTATTTCCCGTGTTCCAATATCGGACTGCTTTCCTGTCAACAGAAACTCTCCAAATCACATGGTTTCAGACTGATGTTAGCACACTGTTTACATAAGTTAATGCTCTGATAAGCTAATACGCTACTTTTGAATAAGTTATAATGCGTATATGGTGTAATCGAGTTACGCGAAATTAATTTTTTTTTCAGTTGAAGCGCTAGTTTGTAGCGAAAACGAATATAAACAAACGCAACACCGTTGTTGGAACACGTGTATTTAACAGTTCTTTCGACAGTTTTTGAGGAAATTTTTGGGAAATGCGCAGAAGACAAAGTCGTTCTATCTAATTTTTGCCTATGGCTAAAATTACTGCTTAAGATTTTGTAAACAGTAAAATTATTTTGTGTATTTCCTGATTGTTTTATATTCATAATAGTTTGAGAATTCGTTATCAGTAATATTTCAGTTACTACAAATTCAGCTTCAAAGTTTGATATGCGAATCAGTAAATTGCAGTACTTGGTGTAAATAAAGATAAACCACCGATAAACCAGTGTCCTTTCAGTGGCACAGTTTACTCTGATTCAGTTTAATTCACACAGATTCAGTACAGAGTGAACTTGATTACGAAAATTTCCAACTGACGCAGTTATTTTAAGCACGAAATCATTTTAAGAAAATCAACAAGCCCAATGAATTCTCCTTCCGAATCCCTTAGAATTGCAACTTCCAGAAACAAGCTAATTAATTTTATTTGCAGAACATTATTCCCAAGGCCGTATTGGCTGAGCATTAGACGGCTCGCCCCCCACCCGAGTTCAATCCCCGGCCAGGTCACTTCTGGATTTTCGCAAGTGGGAATCGTGCCGGACGATGCCCCTGATCGACGGGCTTTCTCGGGAATATCCGCCTCTTGCATTCCGGCGATGCTCCATTCTCACCTCGTTTCACCCTCATCGGCTCTCAAGACCTCGTTGTTAAGAGAGAGCCACCCAAATCTCACCACTCTCAACTTTATTTCCCATAATCACGTAGACGCTTCGTTTGCTTTTCGAGCATCACATCTCTTGAGCTGACACTATAACACTGAACTGATGTTTTATTTTTGTCAAGTAGCGTGCAAGTACTCGACTACTGTGGCCTTTGTTGAGGTGATCACACGTCTACAGACTGTGTGATCTCGCCACGGGACCGCGTGGAAGTGGGGAGAATTTAGTGGAAGAATGGTTAATTTAAGAACATTTTAATATAGCAGAACAAATAACTAACTATACATTTCTCGGTCGAAATAAATTACATTCCTGTGTGGAGAAGAGTGAAATATTTGTTTGTTTTGGTAATTTAAGTAGTTGTGATGTTTAGAGAGATGTAATACAAATGATTACTGTTTCTCGTGATACAGCGTAATTTTATCTTTTTGTCTGTGGTAAATAAAACACGAAATTACGTTTGGTATTTATCTTTTTTTTTTTAATTTACGGCCTTCATGTAGTTACTGAAACAATGGTAAAAGAAATGGAATAAAGGCATTTAATGGATACGGAGACATAATTGTTCATAAATTATTTAGAGGTAACGAGACTGTCAATAGTCTTTTATATTATGTTCGTAGTGGACGACAACTAGAAATTAATATTGAAAATGAAATTTCAGCATTCATTGATGGAAGGGCTTAGTTGTAAAATACGGAGTGTGGCAGGAAGTAAGCAGCAAAAGAATTAGTGTGAATGAATATGCGAATAGCCACATCAAAAATATCAGCGAACAAGCCGGGAACAACGAGGACTCTAGTGAAGTTGTGGCCAATAAAAATAAAATCACGTAAATGAGAAAGTGGGCAGGAAAATGGACTGCGATAGTAAAGTACGAAAATAGTAAGGATGAAAATGAAAATCGGTGAATAAGAGGCACCGGTGAAAAAAAATCAACCAGAAAAAATGAACAAATAGCAAAATGGCCATGAAAAATACACACACCTCCTTGAGAAATAACTGAACTCTAAACCAGTATGAGTTATACCGTTCAGTAAAATAATATTTGCTGTAATGCAGTATATAAACTATTACTGACTGGCAAATAAATCATAATATATGGGAATCAGCGACTGATGGAAATGTTATCCTCAAACAAGTGAAATTCAACCACCATTACCATAAGTTACCTGACAATGACTACCAGAGGAACAATGTTGACTGATTTTGACTGATCTGACTCCATTTTCACTATTTCAATTCTTAAGTGTGGATTAATTTCTCAAGCAGCGGGATGCACTCTAAAAACGAAACACTTAAAACTGCTATGAATCAGCGAATTTGACAGCAAAATTCTGCTGACCATTTTAGTTGGTGATATTCGGTGATCAAACAGTGATTCTTACTGATCCCTAGTAAATTACAATGGCATGGCAGGATAACCTCAGTACATTTCACTGATTCACCAGCAGATAACATTTCATTAGCTGAAGGTTCAGTAAAATAATTCAACTGATAGAAATCATGATTAAGATTTTTAAAGTAAGGAAGTTCGATCGGTGCAAGGCCGAAAACTTAGAGGAGTTTGAATATGGAAGACATTAACACCTATTCCACCAAACGAGGTGGTGCAGATGTAATAAAAAACTGGGCTTGTATTCGGGAGGAACTGGGTTCCCGGTTCGTCCATTCTAATATCGGTTTTATATGGTTTCTCCGAAATCGTCCCAGACGAAAGCTGGGATGGTTCTTTACTACAGACCATGGGCGAGATCCTGCCAGTTCCTACTTCTCTGAGCGATTTGCTCCGACTCTAATGACCTCACTGTCGAAGAGACGTTAAGCCCTCCCTACATCGCTGCCAACATCCAGTCCAGCAAAAACAGGAGGGGCGCAGCAGTTCTGTGGGTTGGTAACTCTTTGCCTTAAGAGAGGGGAAAAGGGATTGCAATCAAGTTGTTCGCCTCCTAGGACGGTCAATTCCCCGGGGGGAAATACCATCACGTTTGAGATTGTCGCTGTTAATTACTCGGCTTTCCCTCCAAATCGGCTGAGAACCTCGTCAGCCACGTCGCTAATCTTAATCGCCAGCAATTAACGTAACAGGAACGGAGGATATAGGCGTACACAAAGAGTACGAAATTTGACCTCTCAAAATGTCGCTTGTCACCACATCCTTAAAAAAAATATTGTTAAGGCAATATCTCAATAATCCTCGCGTCCAATTCTGAACCATACTGAACCTGCGATGGCCTTTAGTGCGACTGTTCTCAATTCCCATTCCGGAAACAGCGGTACAGTTAGTTAAGGTTGGTTCACAATCATCCGTTGCACCCATCAGTTGTCCGTTCGTCCGGCAGTCATCCGTCTGTTGAAAACTATTCACAACAATCCGTCGTCATCTTCAGTAAATCCTTCTGTACGGAAAAATTTCACCGTGTTAATTTAACTTCACGTTAGTTCTTTATTTGGAGATATAGTTTGGCGGGAAATACATTTTCAAAAGAAAAACATTTTGGGGAAATATGTTTTTTACGCTATAAGAAATTTACTAATTTTTTTTTCATTTTAAATTCCTGAATTTGCCACCAGAGATAAATAAACACAGATCAACTGCCGTGCATTTTATTTCAAAGTACGTACGTCAAAGGAATGCCACAGGCGGTGGCTCATCCGTCCGTCCGTCGAAAGTTAAAGTTTGGTAAATATTTGACGGATGGACGGATAGGAAAAAAAAACGTTTCCCTGCGATTGGTTGAAGATCACGTGACCGCCGGACGGACGGATGCCTGTTGGATCAGACGGACTATTGTGAGTCCAGCCTTACCCTCACAGTGTTTGCTCAGATTGATTTGGCCTCGGGTAGCTCGTGATCAATTTAATATGAGGGAAATTAAATTCAGGTGCATCAGTTTTTATCGGTTACTTATAATCTCGTATTTGCAAACCAACACAGCATGATTACGTTCTCTGTTTGTCTAATTGTAATGAAGTATATGGTATTAGTAGTATGATTATGACGAGTCTGGGCAACGGCGTCTGGCATTAGAGCTAGGAGACGGCGGATGCCATCTTGAACTTACCTTTTTTCCCCATTTTCTTCCATAATTTCTCTTTCCCTTGAAATCGGCTATTTTTCGCTCTAAAATTTCAAGTTTTCCCTTAAAATTTTTCTTTTCAACTTAAAATTTCTCGTGTTTCCCTCAAAAATCGTTGAGCCTATCATTNATTTGGCCTCGGGTAGCTCGTGATCAATTTAATATGAGGGAAATTAAATTCAGGTGCATCAGTTTTTATCGGTTACGTATAATCTCGTATTTGCAAACCAACACAGCATGATTACGTTCTCTGTTTGTCTAATTGTAATGAAGTATATGGTATTAGTAGTATGATTATGACGAGTCTGGGGCAACGGCGTCTGGCATTAGAGCTAGGAGACGGCGGATGCCATCTTGAACTTACCTTTTTTCCCCATTTTCTTCCATAATTTCTCTTTCCCTTGAAATCGGCTATTTTTCGCTCTAAAATTTAAAGTTTTCCCTTAAAATTTTTCTTTTCAACTTAAAATTTCTCGTGTTTCCCTCAAAAATCGTCGAGCCTATCATTTGCAAAGAACGAGCACCTCCCGTTTTTTTTGTAAAAACAAGTCATTGGAAGCATTTAGGGGGCTCGTTTTCACCCATGACCTTGACCTATGACCTTGACTCTGCATTCATGAACTTGTATGACCTTGAAACTGAAAAAAATCGAACAATACCCAAACAAAGCCCAAACAATTTAAAACTTATAGAAAAAATTAAAAACAATTGATAGAAATTAAAAACATATTTTAAGAAATTATATAAATGTATACATGTAGGAGGTCTGGGATTCGATGACAGGTGGATCGACTAAGCTCCCGACACGACCGACCCTCGCCAAGTCAGCCAGTGTCCATCTTGTCCGCCATGATAAACATCGGTGACCTTGGCCTTAACACCAGTGACCATTAACCTTGAACACCCAACAATTAAAAAAAAATCAAAAAATTAAAAAATTTAAACCCTAGGTACAAATTACACTGACATAACCCGAACGACACCTTATATCCAGGTAACCTTGACCCAAAACCTTGTTCTTGGATAACTTTGATCCCAAAAAATTAGTAAAATTATTTTCAAAATTGCCAAAAAATTATCTAACAAACTATAAAAATTGTATTAAAAATTTTATTTCAAAGTGTATAAATACAAAATTTCGAATGTTTTGGCTTAGAGGGTACAGAGGACTGCAACCGACCAGCCTCCATGATATGATGACACCCAACCACCACATTGAATCCAAGTGACCTTGAACTTGACCATTAACTTTGACCCCGTGACCATGTATGACCATGAACCCAAAAATAACACAATTATTCTAAATATAAAAAATAAATTATTTATAAATTATAAACAATTGTAAAAAACTTATAACTAAAAAATGTTATTAAAAAAAAATTACATTTCCAAAGGTCCCCTCAGCACTACGTTCGGTAGGCGACTGACCCTCACCAATGTTTCTCATTTTAATTATTCGGTTTCCCTCCTCTCCCACAAAACATGGTTTCTCATTGGTTGATTACTACTTGTGCTCGCTTCACACCCCCCAAAATGATATAATTGGTTTATTTCTCATGCTCGTTCGAACCAACACCAATGTTTCACCCAAGCTTCCATCCCCCTCACCAATGCTCATTCTGTCGAATGCACTCCATCCACAATATTAATTTTTTAGTTTATAATTCATTTTCATTTTCACTACCCAGGTGATGCTAGTGTATTAATTATCGATTTTACCATCGGATGAGCTGCCAATTTAGCCACTATGTAGGTTGTTCTTGACCTTGGCCCTAGGCCCTAGGTGACCTTCACCCAAAACATCTAGAAAAAAATCACAAAATCGAACAAATACCAAAAATCGAGAGAGAAATTACATTATTGACACCGACAACCATCTTGGATTCCACTTTTCTTAGTCACTTTTCCATCATGCTCAGTNCCGACAACCATCTTGGATTCCACTTTTCTTAGTCACCTTTCCATCATGCTCAGTTATTCCTTCTCTTCTTTGCTCTATCCACCATCTTGTATTTTATTCATGCTTTGTTATTCCATGTCAGCCATATTAGTTGTCATCACTACCACCATCTTGCATAACATCGTCACCATGTTTCCCAAATAATTATGCTCTATCATTCCACGTGAGCCATATATATTATTTCTCTGTCATTCTCTGTCATGCCATGTCAACATCTTTGATTTCGTTTTTTTTNTCCACGTGAGCCATATATATTATTTCTCTGTCATTCTCTGTCATGCCATGTCAACATCTTTGATTTCGTTTTTTTTTCTTAGTTACCTTCCATTGATTCCGTATCATTCCTACTTGATTTAGTCACAGACCATAATATTAGATTTTCTTTATGCTCTACCATTCCACCTCGACTTAGTGGCCTGCTGATTACTCAGTCTCCTCAAACCANCATATTAGATTTTCTTTATGCTCTACCATTCCACCTCGACTTAGTGGCCTGCTGATTACTCAGTCTCCTCAAACCATCATATTGGATTACACCACTTCTGAAATCATTGACTATAACATATGACCTTGTCCTTTAACCATCAAGATCTTCAATTAAGTTCGTTATTTGTGTTTACGGGAATAATAACTGTGATATATTAGAGCAAAACCGGGAATATAGACATTTATGTAGGACGTATCTTCGCCCTATGCTGTACTGAAGCAGGTCTGGCCAGGCTCGACTCAGCCTTCACCCTCTCCTCCCTCCATGTCTCAGGGTCAAATACATAACGCTTCAACTGCTTACTTCCAAGACTGCTACATCCAACCTGCTTAGAATGCAATACAGTATTTATGTGCTATTTTTTGTATGCTTCAGCATACACCTTTGCTACATTATCAATGATTATGCACATTCAATGATTGGCCTACACAAGAAATGATGAAGTATTAACTTTCAAATCATCATATTATGTCCACATAATTTCATTAATTTTTATTATCAATCTNCAAGAAATGATGAAGTATTAACTTTCAAATCATCATATTATGTCCACATAATTTCATTAATTTTTATTATCAATCTCACTTACAGTATCGGCTTGTAGTGGCTGATCTAGAAGCCAAGGCTACCTTATTCCCTATATCAGGGAAAGTAGGCANAACTTACAGTATCGGCTTGTAGTGGCTGATCTAGAAGCCAAGGCTACCTTATTCCCTATATCAGGGAAAGTAGGCATGCTAGAATAAGGTACATCAGCACTAGCGAGAAATAAAACACTTTTGTTTATTCATTAAAGACATATATTTTTTAGGTACATCANTAAGGTACATCAGCACTAGCGAGAAATAAAACACTTTTGTTTATTCATTAAAGACATATATTTTTTAGGTACATCATACAAAAAAAACAGAATCATCACATTCTCCATTTTATACATGCAACGTCTTTCCAGAAACATGCTAATTTTTAACATAAATATTATTATACATAGCTAGAGACAGTCTACGCTAGCAAGCATACCTCCAGAACCCTTAGCTGTATATACTACTTTATGACAAACTTCTTCTTTCAACGCCTCTACAGGCCCTGGAATGCCATAAAGGTTGTACAATGCTTTATTTACAGTCTTGAATGCTCAATGGATTATTTATTTATCCAAAGGTTGAGGCTTTCCATAGGGTCATTCCAGCCAAACATTAAATTTTATGGGACCTTCATCGACTTTTTCTGTTAATTGATTGTTTATACTTTGCTTAATGTGGTCCAGATATGTACATATGTATTTCGTACCAACAAATTTATTTCCAATTACACAATCTTTTAAAATGCCTTCTAATGCTAATTTCTTTTTAGGTAGAATCCATTCAATGTGGTATCGCTAAAAGCTAGTACAGGGCTATTCTTAGATGCAGGANCGATTATTAGATGCAGGAACTCTGCCTTTACAGTTCTTGGTATGGCTCTTCAGCTTATCACACAGTTTGGACAGACATTTGCACATAACACATTATGGCATAAAACAGGAAGGACCCTTCACACAAGTAGTTCTTTCGTGCTTCCTTGCACTTTGGCTGTAGGTAAATATCTTGTCATAGTAACAACAACGAAGCCTTGATGAAGTCTTCGATGACGATACTGCTTTAGGTGCACCATCCGATGAANATTGTCATAGTAACAACAACGAAGCCTTGATGAAGTCTTCGATGACGATACTGCTTTAGGTGCACCATCCGATGAAGTCGATGACATTCCCGAAGAAGTAGATGGCGACACAGCTGTAAGTGACCCGTCCGAAGAAGACGAAGGTGCTCTCGACGTCATGCCTGAACAAGTTGATGGTAACACTGATGTAGACGACCCAACCGCAGAATTTGATGGTGCTTCGGCTTCATACACGAAGAAGTCGATGGTGATGCTACTGTGGGCATGCCGCGCTTGCTGTGCAGCGTATCGTCACGACTATTTTAATCGACTTAAATATTCTTAAACGGTCGTAGCTACAGAACCTGCCTGGCTACTCGTTGATGCCTACACAAGCAGATCACTTTGTCTCTCACGCACATGCAATTTCCCCCATACAGACGTTTAGATTTTGAGTGGCGAAGTCACCCCACCCCGCCAACATGAATAGCGCGACACTCACCTATATTTGCCGCTTGACTGTTTCTGTATACCCGGGACGAAGGACTTTTTGGTGTCCTACCCGGGACTGCTGGGTAGGGTCGTTAAAACTAAAACCACATGTATTGCAGTTCGATTACATTTGAAACTGGTTTTACATTATACCATGCGGGTTANCTCGTTAAAACTAAAACCACATGTATTGCAGTTCGATTACATTTGAAACTGGTTTTACATTATACCATGCGGGTTATAATATACATTCATACAGGCTGTTCACAGTAAAGTGAGCACTTTTGAAAGCCCTCTCATTTGGAATAACAGTCAAGAAATATATTTAATTTTATTCTGAGACGTTAACTTCCAAGTACGGTGGAATAAACACATTGTTTTCATTACTTGCATGTAAATATTTATTTTAAAAAGATGGTTAAAGAATAAAAATGGCTGACAGGGAAAAGTAACTAGGGCCTCAAAAGTGCTCACTGTACCGTGAACAGCCTAAATCAGGTGTTTTTGATCAACACCGACAAACTTCAGCAGGTTGTTTTTAGGAAGAACAAAAACAAAAAAANAGCCTAAATCAGGTGTTTTTGATCAACACCGACAAACTTCAGCAGGTTGTTTTTAGGAAGAACAAAAACAAAAAAACAAAAAAAGAAAGAAATATATCCATCACTTTTTCTAAAGTGATTACCAAGGAAGTAATGCTTCCCTAAAAATTGAATATTAAAATTCTTTCCGTTCAAAATATCATAAACTATTTGCAATTAAGCAACAGAACGGCGAATGGTGTTTTTATAAAGCAGATATTACCACCTCTGAAGATACGGTTGGCAATATTATTCCGCTTCATTGTGAACATGGGGATCGGTATTTTATTTCTTGACGAATCTTTGTAACCGTAAAATGTACGCGAATCTTTAAGACATCTTATGAATCATACATCTAAATTGACAAAAAATATCGTCCTGTCAGAACACTCTCAGGTGAATTTCTAGAGAAATCCATGCGTAACTCTCAAAACAGAATGCGTGTTGCCTGACAGGTAGGCACCACACACGATATAGGAAGACATATTAAATGAGTGTTTTGTGGAGGGGTAGAGCTCCCTCAAATAAATATGTTAGAGGGATAGTGTATATACATTTTCGTCTTATATTCTCACGAAGAGTAACCTGTCGGAGTTAGTCAGTATTGTTAAAAAATACCAGGTATGATCAAATTACTTTGTGATGGGGTGGGCCAGTTACCTGGCCCACACGTGCCGTCTGGCCACTCCCTTCCTTAAACCTGCTGTAAATCAAATTTTTATTAATAATTCTTTTTAAATAATGCTGAAAACAATGCAATATAATAAGATATTGCGATTTGACGATAAAATTGATACCATAAAAGTATTTTAACTATAAACATTACAAATTAAACCGTCATCTGTCACAGTTTGAATATACGTGTATGCCACAAAATTATCAAGTAAATCTTTTAATTTAATTTTAAAATGGTATAGTTTCCAAACAAAATATTTTAACTAATTGAACTTATACATTCTGTTCACTACTCAGGTTAAACTAAGGAATTAAAACTCCCGACTGGTGAACATTAACACAACAGTGTTTTTTTTAATTCGTACTGAATACGCACCACTCTTAACTGAAAACAGTTTTACCACCTCTGCGAACGGTAAATTCCATCGCACTTTGGATTATCGGCTGCGTTTATCGGTACTGCCAGCCCAAATCACGAGACACTTGAAATGTTTCCGAGATCAGTGGTTCGCCGAGTAGAATGCTCGGTCCTCTGAGGAATCGAACTGCCTACATGCGTTCGCTGGTTGCTGGCACACGGAGAGATAGACGACAATTTCACACTCAGTTGGGTTTCTCTCTATTAGGCCCTTCTTTTGTTTCGAGCGTGTTATTGGCTGCGAGTCCTTCGGGACATGTCAGATACAGGAGGTAGGCTGAATGTGAACGCTACGTTAAAGTACAGGTTTTAAAGCACAGCCATTCACAAAAAGGGTACGTAAATTTTAACATAATTTCTGAACGCGATAATATCTTTAAAAACAGTGACTTTGCATTAATTGCCCACTATAAAATTTCGTTTTATGTTTAAATCTTCAAGCTCTATGTGAGAAAGTAACAGGTAGACAGACTGTAATGAAATGAAATTTATCTGTACAATTAAATTCCTTTGAATCAGCAGCATTATCTATTCCAATAATGTAAAATTATTGAATAGTTGGAATTGACAAAGACCTTTGAAAACTCATCCTGTCTGTTCATATTTTGAGAGTTATATCGTAGATCACAAGTGTTGCATTATCCCATTAAAGATAAAGTACCGTACCGTACTTTATTTGTTTAACTGATACGTATATATATATATATATATATATATATATATATATATATATATATATATACACACACGTGTGTATATCACCGCCATAAAAGGTATTCTGGCAAAAACTAGAGACAAATAGTTCCTATGGAAATCTTCCATGCGATATATTGCTTACATTATTATTACAATAAACGTTTTTATTGTAGTTTTTCCATTTTAGAGCAAAACTGGGGAAAAATTATTTCATTGTTACGCTAATATCCAGCTCTCAAAGCGCGTTACTTGTGCTAGATTTTTTTTCTAGACGTGCGTGTTTTTTAAGTGTGACGGATTGCGAACGCAAATAAATCTTGTGGTTCTGTAAAATGCCTTATTATTTAAACATAAAAATATGTGAATCTAGTGAATTCGAATAATTTGATAAAATAACTAGGAATTCTTTTGTTTTACAAATAATGATTCTGGAGACAAAGGTAATGATAGATCTTACTTCATGGCTCACGTGAATTTCTACACCATGTCTTACCTGAAGTTCACCCGACGGTTATTAAATGGTGACAAGTAAGATAACAAAGCTGTAAATAATTTGCGCAACTTTTTCAAGAATTTCATGTTTTAATTTTACAACTGCACACACCTGTTTGTATGTCGCACTTCAACATCCCCGCACGGATGCCACACAAGTCATGTGACATTTAAAGGCGTAGAGAAGCAACCAACAATTAGTACTAGTGCAGATTCTTCTAGCCGTTACCAAAATCGTGGTTACCTAAACGCTGAATCAAAATTTGTGTAAGTAACAGTATTTTACAACCACGAAACTTATCTGAATATTTACAGAAAACGTGTGGTAGTATTTTCACCTTACCACAGAGTATTTAAAAGTACAGAAGTAAAACAGCTGCTTACAGAGCGAACTCCAGCCGCACACGCCAGCAAAATGGCGTCACTCGCCAGCAACATGTCGGAACGTCGTTCGCCAATCAGCGCCTGGTAACCTACTCACCCGCAAGCGTCCCAGCCAATAAAGAAGAACTTCTCGCAGCATGCAGTAGCCAATCGGACTGAAGGCTTCTCGCCGGGGACTCTCGCAGCCAATCAGAGAATGGGTTCGTCCACGTAGGAGGAACGGCCGCACTATTTAGTCTCTGTAAACTTCTCTACACACGTCAGCTGTAATGTTAATGGAGAACAGACTTCTATAGTCTATTCACGGTTTCTTCTCTGAATCAAACCTTTGAAAAATTAACGCATGCAAGACGGGTTTGGTTGTTTCCTAAATACGTCATTAATCACAAGTGTTTTATTCATGCGTTGACGTAAAATAAACGTATTATTGGTTAAATTTAAGATTTATATAAATGTTTCCTATATATTGTAATATTAAATTTATAATTAGTGTGAACCAAAACAGTGAGAAGATAGGTGTTCTGGTAATGCCTAGTAGGGAATAGTTCTTATGCAACAGATTATTACACTGACTGCGCACGAATTCGGTGCGCTGTTCTTTAAGTACAATTTTCTAGACGCGGCTAAGATTTGAGTGCATGAGGCGGATGAATATCCGGAAAGTATAACATTATCAGGGTGGTAGTGTAGACATGGGAATTCGGGCATAATGTATTATAAATGGTAGCTGTGTGGCTGTGGCTAGCGGTCTTCGGCTCGACTCGGGCGAGCTCGGCAATCTTCGACTCGACTCAGGGAGTGCTCGGTAGCCAATGACTCCGGTTTGTCGAACGTTCCTGAAGGTGCTCGGCAGTTACGCCCACCAATTCTTCAAGCGTGTGTTTGTTTTTGGTAGCCATTTTGGTTTGAAAGGGATAGTTTATGTCGAAACGTAAATATTTTGGTTTCTGTCTGTGTTATTTTCTTTTAATTTAAAATAAACATCACGTATTAAAAGATGCGGAGCCTAACACATGTTTCATTCCTCAATTTCATTCCTCAGTATATTCCTCAATTTCATTCCTCAATTAAGGGTACAGATGCTATAGTTTCCATCAATTTGTTGTAGAGGCACTGATAACTTGTGTTTTCATAATTTTCTCCTAGAATCTGCTGATGTGGAAAAACGATGACGTCACATTGCTCGATCGTGATTGGCTGTAGGTCACGTGACATCTCGGGGTCTGCGGGTATATAAGGCGGGCAGATTCGCGCATCGTCTCAACATGGACTAAATTTCTTAGAGCAATACCAGATGCAGGCTGGTATACTAGTAATGAAACAATTCATCAGTTTTAAATAATAGACTATATTAAAGATGTAATCATTTTTAGGAACAAAAACTTTTATGAAAGTGTTAATGACCATAATAACCCGTTATAAATGAAATACTTTAATATGNGAATTTCGTTTTATGTTTAAATCTTCAAGCTCTATGTGAGAAAGTAACAGGTAGACAGACTGTAATGAAATGAAATTTATCTGTACAATTAAATTCCTTTGAATCAGCAGCATTATCTATTCCAATAATGTAAAATTATTGAATAGTTGGAATTGACAAAGACCTTTGAAAACTCATCCTGTCTGTTCATATTTTGAGAGTTATATCGTAGATCACAAGTGTTGCATTATCCCATTAAAGATAAAGTACCGTACCGTACTTTATTTGTTTAACTGATAC
>NQII01005442.1:141319-152049 GCA_002778355.1 Clitarchus hookeri | reverse complement strand
GGCGAGCAGAAGAGAGAAACTGGGGCACCTCCAGTCTGTGACAGATGTGTGTGCGAGTACTTGGTCGACAACGACCTCACCTCCTGCCTATGTCGTACCTTAGCGAACGTACCTACGCTTGTTCGTGAGCTTCTCGGTGTTCCCTAGGCGGTCTCCCAACCAGGTACTGACCTCGGTCTACCTGGCTGAAGACCGCCAGGTCACCAGCAAGGCCGCCGCAGAACGTAATACACGTGAGAACGCGGAGTTGTGCACTCTCTGACGCTCTCTCGCACTCTCCGACCACGCGCCATATTTGTTTACATTGCTCCAGTGTTTGAATAATGTTATACATCAGCTTCCTGGGCCAAAACCGGGTTCCCTCTAACTGTTCTAGTCAACGAAATATCTTACCTAACACGTAATTACAAATATGTAAATAAGGATTTCTGACAATGTCTCTGTTTTTGCCTTTCGCGAACATGATGAAAATGTATATATATATATAAACCAAAATAATAGTATTTCTTGTGCCTTACAAATTATTCAGGAAGTGCCATCATTAGTTGTGAATTTTATTAACTTCTATGAATTATTTTCAATCGCTATGTCTGTGGCTTCAGCTAAACATGTTTCCGCGCCTTTTGGCATCAGCTGTCTGTATCGCGTCGGGGAGGAACAAGAGTAAGAGGTTGTCTCAGCTCCACGGAGCGATAGCGCGAGAGACGAGAGTTGATTGGCGGACGGGGAACTGACACATCGCGGGCAGTGACGTCATTTTGCTGGCGCGTACAGTTGGAGTTCGCGACATAACCGGGTGTTTCAGCTGAAAAGTCATTCTTTATGTTTACAACATTACTAACCAAGTACACTTTTTTTTTACAACTTACAAAATTTTCTGTCACATATTTCAGTTAAAAGAAACCTGTCCTTCAATGTTATTTTTTCATATTGACATATTTGAACTATTTAATAGTGACTGACATATTGGAGAGACCAAATATATTTGAATGACTTCAAACTTTGCCTGATATGGCTGTGGAAACCAAAAGCGAAAAGTTGTGGTTTAAAAGGAAAGAATAACGCTTACCGAACAACGTAATTACAATGAAACAGCGTGTGCCAACAAATACAAACGGCACATTAGGACGTAGTGCTCGGGTGGACAAGATCTAGGTTCGAATTCCGGTCGGGTTTTTAGTTTCTTTAACCCGACCTCCCGTGGCGCAGTCGGTTGGTGCGGGAGGTTCTGGGTTCGAATCCTAGGTAAGTCATGTGTGTTGGTTTAAGTTAGGTCATAGGTTTGTTTGTAAGCCGTCCCCTGATAGGTCTTCAGGCATAACACCGAGCGGCGATAATAAGCCCTTTCCTGTAGCTACTCGAGGCTTAGCCAGCGTCTATAAAACCCATTTCCGCTACATAATGGCGGCTGAGGGGCGCGCCAAACTGCCTGTTTGTGAAAACAGAAGGCACGTGGCTGCGCGGAAGCAGTTCTACTGTTCAACAAATATCGCCAAGACCACGCACAGTGCCGCCTTCTTACTGCGAAAAACCCGAATCAACGCGGTCCGTTTAAAAGAAGCGACATATCCTCAATTCATCCTTCAATCAAGCTTGTCATGAAAAGTAACTGAATTCGAGTTTGGAATTGTATTGTAGAGGGCATGTTAGCGTCCCCCGCTGTTATGCCTGAAGGCTTATCAAGGGTCGGTTTACAAATTAACTTGTAACCAAACTTAAACTAACGCCCATGTCTTACCTAGGATTCGAACCCTGAACCTCCCGCACCAACCGACCGCGCCACGGGAGGTCGGCTAATTCGAATTTTGATAGGATCTTGATCGCCTACAATGACTGACGAAAAAAAAAAATGAAGAACACAACACATGACAAGCTTCCAAGCTTGCTGCGCAAGCCAGTAAGATTGTATCAAGCTTGATAATGTTAACTACTTGCCACTCAGCAACCACGTAGCATATGACGTACAATAATCGCTGCGCAAGCCAGTAAGATTGTATCAAGCTTGATAATGTTAACTACTTGCCACTCAGCAACCACGTAGCATATGACGTACAATAATCGCTGCGCAAGCCAGTAAGATTGTATCAAGCTTGATAATGTTAACTACTTGCCACTCAGCAACCACGTAGCATATGACGTACAATAATCGCTGCGCAAGCCAGTAAGATTGTATCAAGCTTGATAATGTTAACTACTTGCCACTCAGCAACCACGTAGCATATGACGTACAATAATTGCTGCGAAAGCCAGTAAGATTGTATCAAGCTTGATAATGTTAACTACTTGCCACTCATCCACCACGTAGCATATGACGTACAATAATCGCTGCGCAAGCCAGTAAGATTGTATCAAGCTTGATAATGTTAACTACTTGCCACTCAGCAACCACGTAGCATATGACGTACAATAATTGCTGCGAAAGCCAGTAAGATTGTATCAAGCTTGATAATGTTAACTACTTGCCACTCATCCACCACGTAGCATATGACGTACAATAATTGCTGCAAAATTGCCTTGTCAAGCTGCAAGTTTAGTACAAGCCAACTGCAAGCTTGCAATTACGAGTAGGTGCCACTCATTTTAAATTTGGCTTGAACTGAGATTGAAACACATAACATGCCAATGCAGCTCGGCAAGGAAAATTCACACTAAATTTATAATTTCTGTAAGTTTACGCGTTATCTGGGTTGCCGAGCAATAAATTCAACAGTTAAATCCATAGAAAAAAATGCATCAACCGTTTTGTAACACCTGTTCATTAATAAAATAGTAACATTCAGAGATATTAATACCTAAAAAGACATACATGAATTCTGATAGCTATCTATCGGCCACTTTGGAATGGAAGAGAAGAAAATAGGAAAAGAAAACAATATTCTGATTAAGTTGTTTCTCTTCAGGTGAAGTAATCCTTTTCTCTAAAATGCTGGCAAGAAGAGCACAGAAGCAAAAATATGAGTATTTGACGGGCAACGTATGCACGGCGCGGATGGCTTTCAGGCGCAGTTTAGGGGAGTGGAGAGAATTGGGCGGCTCTTAACAGAGGTCTTGAGAGCCGATGAGGGTGAAGAGTGGTGAGTATGGAGCAGCGCCGGAATGCGTGGGAGGGGGGAAACGGGAGATCTACGGGAAAACCCGCCGACCAGAGTCTTAGTCTGGCACGATCACCACTTGCGAAAATCCGGGAGTGATCCCGGTTTGCCTTGGTGGGAGGCGAGCAGTCTAACCGCTCAGCTACCGAGGCCCCTCACATCGTTCACGAATTCACTTACTGTGCTAAGTATGTTGTACTCTATATAACTGTCATTAGTTGTTTGAGAACTCGNGATGCAGAATCCAAGAAATAATGTCTATTGTACTTTTCAAGGGCGTCGAAAAAAGAAGAAGGGCCAGGACAATGGTACATTTGCCCCTCCGTCAGTTTCACTAAAGAGTAATAAAAAAAGACTTCCGTAATTTACGTTTCTTTAATAAAGGTGGAGTTCACTAAATAATTATATACGGATAATTTTTATTTGTATAAGTTTATTGTGTAAAATGTGTGGATATGAAACAACAAGAATGTCCAAAAATTATTATAATTTTTTAAGAAACATTATTATATTTTTGGTTGTTGGCGAGAGTTGGGGGAGGGGGGAGGGAGGGGCGGGGTGTGAAAATTTTCTACATTACCACCCCCTTTTTTTCTTCCACTTTTCAACATGAGAAACGTTCCAACGCCCCTGATTCTTTCATACAACTTAAAAGTAACAAAATACAAACTAAACTTATCATTTTTGAGGCGTCTGTAAAGAAATATAAAACGCACGTATAATTCAACAAGTAAAAAAGTATAACAAATTGCACATTTATTTCTGAGTTCAAGTGTTGCAATCGCGCAATTTTTTGGTACGTGCTGTACTTGTATGTTAGCGTTATTCTTACAACCAATCAACGACTTGCTGAGTGCACTGCGATATTGGCATTGAACATGAAAATCCCACAAATCAGATTGCCCACAAGTATAACACTGTGCATTGTATTGAGCACTGATGCCTCGGTGTGTATAGCACTGCTCATAATACTCACTCGTATGCAACGTGTCCGCGGTCGTCGCCACGTGGTGAAAAGAAGTGTTGCACCATCTGTGAAACGTGACGCAGCGAGTTGCTTGCGNGTGTTCAAATTTTCTACATTACCACCCCCTTTTTTTCTTCCACTTTTCAACATGAGAAACGTTCCAACGCCCTTGATACTTTCATATAACTTAAAAGTAGGAAATACAAACTAAACTTATCATTTTTGAGGCGTCTGTAAAGAAATATAAAATGCACGTAGAATTCAACAAGTAAAAAAGTATAACAAATTGCACATTTATTTCTGTGTTCAAGTGTTGCAATCGCACAATTTTTTGGTACGCGCTGTACTTGTGTGTCAGCGTTATCCTTACAACCAATCAACGACTTGCTGAGTGCACTGCGATATTGGCATTGAACATGAAAATTCCACAAATCAGATTGCCCACAAGTATAACACCGTGCATTGTATTGAGCACTGATGTCTCGGTGTGTGTAGTACTGGACATAAGCCTCACTCGTATGCAACATGTCCGCGGTCGTCGCCACGTGGTGAAAAGAAGTGTTGCACCATCTGTGAAACGTGCTGCAGCGAGTTGCTTGCGGAGTGGGGCATGAGGTCTGGGAGGAAGCGATAAAAGCTGTCAACGATGACTGTGCAGGCTTGGAGAGAAGCCGAGAGCCAAGTGCCTGCTCATGGGAGCGCGTGGTCGACCTTGAGCCTGGCCAGAATAAGAACAGACTGGTAGAGCCACTCGGTAGCAGTTGGCGCTTGGCACTCCAGCAGGAAGCATCATGGAGCGGTGGTCTGGTAGAGTGGCCGTGGTTACTGGCGCCAGTGCGGGCATAGGAGCCGCTATAGCACAGCTACTGGTCAAGAAAGGGATGAAGGTGGTAGGCCTGGCCCGCAGGGCCGACAACATACAGGTCAGTAAACACCAGGGGCGCAAGTATTAGCATTGCCAAGAAATCTCTGATCGCATTAAATAAATTATTTGTTCAAAATATAGTTCGCACGTCATAAAACACATGATCTCATTGACATAATTGTAACGATCTGTTTACTCGCACTAAATATTTGTTGGTCAAACCGAAACAACAAAATATTTGTTTGACACAAACAAAATTGTCTTAAATAAATAATTTGGCTTTGTGTACAAATTTCATTCCTTTGGAGGAACGGAGGATTGGTTCTAGCAACAAATAACCGTTTCGTTGAAACAAACGCCACGCAACCAAATATCATTGGTATTCTAAAACCATTATTTTTCTCTGTGTAATGCTTGGCTCACTGGTACGTAGAAAAAAAAGAGCGGTAACCTATAACAGACAATCAGAAACATTCCTCGTTTTCCGCACCAGTAACGCAGACATGTGTGTTCAACTAAAAAAGAGGATCATCTGATATTTCCCGGAAGTCAGTTGGTTCAAATATTTTATAGAAATTATTACTTAGATAATCTACATGTATTGATGTAATATTATAGAATAGTTCAACGTTTGTGTTTATAATGAAACACGTGAACAGAAACGTTAATTTTATTCAACACCTGCAAAAGATCATTAATTGTAATTTGAAACTGAACCGCTAGGTAGCAGCAAAGTTTACAGTATTTTTTGGAATTGTATAACCATATTAGAAGCTATTGGAAATAATTTGGCAAAAATCCTTAGTACAGTATCATTAATAAAATAAAATAGAAACACGACTGTATCTAATTTGTTGGCCACCATTTGTTTTAGAAAATAGGTTTTAAAAATAACGAACTAAACAGCGTTGTTTTAAACAGCCTGTATCCAAACAATCAATTGGTAAATAATAATAATCTGCTCGCATGTTGATGTAGCGCATCTTTGCCGTTGTGTTATCATCATTGGCTTCCGCGCATCACTGATACCCTCATTAACATACGGCAAGACTGGCTGCTGTTTCTTTGTAATAAACGCATGTCGAATACAATATGGCACTTTGACTAAATGTGTTAATATAACAATGTTGTATGAAATATTTTGTGTATCTATTTTTATTCATTAATTAATTTTTCACTTTGTACTTAGCTGTAGTCATTTATGTACTAATGTGCTAGTAGTTAGAAATAATTCCTTCTAGGACACATGGCGTCCTGGCTGGGACAATTGGACTAGCTGGCGGCCATGTTAGATGACATGATGAGGCAATCTCCTGCTCTGTAATTTCTTGCTGACGTCGGCCATGTTGGATTTCCCAACCCGCTTTGTTATTCCTGACCAATGGCATCAATATTGGATGTCCCTAAGGTTTTCTCAGAGTCCTCCCGATCTAGTCAGGTTGAGAAGATCAACGCTTTTAGTTTGGCTATTAAAATATTTCGCCCCTAGGTAAGCGATAGTGTCGTAAGTGTACCGGATTTTCTCTAAGTAGTAGGAAATGGGCGGTTTAAACGCAGCATCGTGACAGGGATGCAGGGATTCCAAGGTGGCTACCGTCAGCCACATCCTGCCCTTGCATTCCGCCGCCAATTTTTCCCGTGTTTCCCTCGAAATGATCCTTTTCCCCTAAAAATGTCCCTTTTCTCTCTCTCGAAATTTCCCTAATTCTCTTTAAATATAATTTCTTCAAAATAGTTTCAATGACTCCACAATGTGGTTAAATGACTCATTTTTAGGCAATGAGGAATTGAGGAATTGAGGAGTTTTCTCATAGTCTACCCCTACCATTCTTAATGCTCTTGCATTCACAGGGTGCCGTGGTGATGCAGTGGATAGAGGGCATGTTAAACTTCACCCCCTTGCATTCCATGCTGGGAGGGTTATCTCAGAGTCTTCCCAAATACGATGTAAACTACAAATAGTCATTTAAGCCCTATGCGAACCAATAAGCATAGTTGGCCGTAATTCCCGAACCATTTCAGATGTACCCGTCAAAATCATATCATAGGCATCGACACAGACAAGGAAAATTAACACATGGTCATTTAAGCCCTATGCGAACTTATAATCATAGTTGGCCATAATTCCCGAACCGTTTAAGATGCAGTCGTCAAATTCATAACATAGGCATCATCGACGCAGACAAGGAAAATTGTCAAATGGTAATTTAAGCCCTATGTGAACTTATAAGCATAGTTGGCCATAATTCCCGAACCGTTTTAGATGCAGTCGTCAAATTCATAACATAGGCATCGATGCAGGCAAGGAGAATTAACAAATAGTCATTTAAGCCCTATGTGAACTTATAAACATAGTTGGCCGTAATTCCCGAACCGCTTAAGTGGTACTTGTCAAATTCATAACATTAGCATCACCACCAACAAGGAAAATTAACACATGGTTATTTAAGCCCTATGCAAACTTATAAGCATAGTTGGAGGTAATTCCCGAACCGCTTAAGATGTACTGGTCAAATTCATAACATAGGCATCGCAGCCGACAAAGAAAATTAACATAAGTGATTTAAGCCCCTATGCGAACTTATAAGCATAGTTGATCATAATTCCCGAACCATTTAAGATACAACCAGCAAATATATAACATAGGCAGGAGAGTGTTCTCCGAGTCTTCCCTGACGTCCCTACATCACACTCTTGCAGCGGGGTGTTCTCCGAGTACTCCAAAATCCCTGCCACATCATCCAACTGGCTCCTAAATCATACTCTTAAAGGGGGGGGAGGGGTTCTCCAAGTCTTCCCAAATCCCTACCATGTCACCCGACTGCTCTCTATGTCATGAGTTATCTCAGTGTCTTCCCAAATATGATTACCATTTAATTCATTCCTACAAGATCATATACTTCATGCTCTCTCATTAAAAGCGAGAGGTTGTCTCAGACATCACACGTTAGCATTCCAAGTCGGCAGGATTAACTCAGAGTCTTCCTCAGTCACCGTGACGCGAGGCATAACATAAAGGACGTCGCCATGGCACTTGGTGTAACATAAAGAACGTTACCGAACACTTCAACGATGCACGCACCCTAACATAAAGGGTGATGCCAAACACTGTGACAAATCGCGCGCGGCATAACATAAAGCACACTGCCGTACACCTTAACGACGCGGGAATTTTTAGTATAAAGGGTGATGCCGAACACTTCAACGACGCATGCACCCTTAAATAAAGGGTGACGCCAAACATTTCAACGATGCACGCACCCAAACGTAAAGGGCGACGCCAAACACTGCGGCGAAGCGCGCGTGGTATAACATAAAGGGGTGCTACCGTACACTTATTTTGGAAAGTCAGAAATGGGACTCTGTTAAGTTGGCAAAATGACTACGCACCCGAATGTGCTCGAACAACCAACCATCTGGCTAACCGACGAATGCGCTATAAGTAATTACTTTTAGATTTAATTATATATGCATATATTTTTTTGTATTTAATGTTCATTTATTAATTTTTAATTTTATGTTTTAAAATTTTTTCAATACTTAAAAGTTTTTAACAAATTTATATTAACATCTTTAGTATCTTTACAAAAATTTTCAGCCTTTTTCTAAGACATTATTTAACTAATTTTAAATTAATTTAGTACAGCTAATTCATTTCATTAATATGTTTGATATTTTCTGTATTTTAAAGCTTCAATTTTTTTAGCAATTCACTTAGTTTGTAAAAGAAAAGTAGTTAGTATTTTGGTAATTTTTATTGTTTTCTTCCTTTTTTTTCAAGTGTGACTTTTGTTTGAAGAAAGGTTTAAACATTTAAAACAATTACTTTGCCTTTTTGTAGAAGGACAACGAAACACGTATGATCTTAAATGTCTTTGCTATGCAAGTGAGATAGAATTTATTTTTTACCGTATATGCCTCGTTAGTGCGCTATGACCGTTGTTCCTTCGTGTGCTGTACGTCCTGGAATTCTCGTGCCCATGAGAATACTCGTGTTCGTGGGACGATACTCGTGCCCACAAGAGAATTATCGTGTCATTGAAAGAATACTCGTGTTTATGAGAGAATTATCGTGCATTAAAGGAGATGGCTGCGGGCCTGAAGGGCGCCCCGGGGAAGTTGTATGCGGTGAAGGCGGACCTAACCAAGGAAGAGGACATCCTGGCCGCCTTCCAGTGGGTCAAGGACAACCTGGGAGGAGTCGATGTCATGGTCAACAACGCTGGCATGGCGCCCAACAACGAACTCACAGGCACAGGTCAGTTTCGTCTAGTAACGTCTAGAATTTAAGTTTTTTTTTAGAAGGGTTGCACGTGTCACTTCTCTATTGTGCAGATGCAGGTCTAGATTATCCAAGTCGTGGCAGGGAAGGACGGCAATGTCTAATCATAATTTTATAACAATATTAAATTAATAACATAAAATCAGTATTTTAAACAATTGTGATATTATTTAATTTTAGTTTTGAAACATTAGATGGAAAGTTTGATGCTAATGTGTAGGTTGGGAAAGGTGGATCATATCCTGGGGGACACCGTTTCCATCCTTTTTTTTTTGTATTCGCCTTTGGTCATGGCAGAATGTTGTTTTAGGGTAAATAATGATTAAATATATATATGTAATTATAATTCAATTACCAAGCTTGCCACCCCTTATCCATGTTAATATTCCTTTAAAATTAATGTTAGCAAAAAAAATTGTGTAGTGTATGGATGCTGCAAGCAGCTTTCATTAAAGTAGTCATAGCTTGAATAACCCAAAACAAAGTAAAACTCGGTTCCTTCGCACATTCTAAATGCATACCTGCCCAGCATTAAATCTTCTTATACAAAATTTAAAATCAGTACATTTAATAATTAAGGTAGCTGAAAAATAATTTTCTTAACGTACGTCCGAGGTAGGGACAGGAGTTAATTCCGTCTCAGCACTAGGTCCATACGCCTATAAGGAAGATAAGTCATTAAAAGGAGTCGTGCATCACGGCAGAGAGGGATTGGGCAACCATGGACATCGTTTAGGAGAATGACAGCCTCCCTGAGCGTACCTTTATCTGAGGCACTTACTAAGAAGGGGGAGGGGATGACCGGCATAGACACCTTAAATTCCCTTTCCGACAGGAAAGAAGATTATAACTTACGCGTGCATTACTGAGATGCTACGGGATACAGAAGTTTTGTGTAACCATGCTCTTTAATGTGAATTAGGAAGTGCTTGTGGCGAGGGGGCGGGGCTTGTGGGTGCTGGCTCCCTTGAGATTGTACTGCTGTCAATATTCCTGCACTGGCGAGCCATCACAACAATATTGACAGCAGCAAATTGGATGCAGGGAACCCCTGCTTCTCGTCGAGTGCGTCGGAACACTGGGTAGCTCAGTCATGGCACCTACTGCATCTTCGCTCTTCCACGCTGACAGTAAGATCTCCATGTCGTGGGTGAAGGCGCTAAGCAGTTGTCAGGCAAGCCACCCCCTCTCCTCTCATCATAATAGTCAGTAAGTCAGTCGTAGGTGAGCTCTAACAATAGTACCGCGGCACTTCCGGGACAAACCAGTAATGGTGGCTAGCCACTGGCCCAGGACGAAGGCTGATGCATGTGATGCTTCCAATGTAAGATGCACTCCAGTTCCATTCACCACGCATGCGCAATCAGCAGTCCGCGGAATCCAACAGTGAGGTTCGCTACACTTCGCCCTGTGGCACCTCGAGATCCCCTCCCTGCCTTGATAGTTGGACTGCTTCATGCTCGATACGCCTCGCCTTCTCTTACGGAGCCACCCAGGTTCCCGACGTCCACGACGACGGCGCTT
>NQII01005442.1:61075-140982 GCA_002778355.1 Clitarchus hookeri | reverse complement strand
CAATATTGTGATAAGTAGTAAAATAATTCATGGTTAACTGCTTGCCTCATTTTCATTTCTAAAATATAATTGATTTGCAGGTATTTATATACCCAAAAATATAAGAAGAAATTATTTTATTTAAACTTAAATACACACTAATGCGGAGAGAGAGAGAGAGAGAGAAAGAGAGAGATAGAGAGGGAGTTTAAATGAACATGGTTACGGTCACTGAAAGACGGAAGGAAGTTTTGGTCGGCTCTTGAAAGTACAGGGGTATGAGATATTTTTTCCGTGTTCGAGGCACAGCGATAAGGGCGACAATAACACGCATGCCCAGCGCCCCGTCGCTCTTACGCGCAAGGCGCTAAACCGGAGCGCGGTGCTTCCGCCGTCAGTGTTTCCTCTGCTGATAATATCGGTAACAGTGCGATATTATCGTACGCGAGGAATGCCCACAGATGTAACTACTACAGTACTGTCTGACGTATGTCCTACCTGTCGAGGAAGATGCTCAAGGAAACTATAGAAAATAGGTTTCATTTTTTACAATCGTCACGACATTTGTCCTCTTTGAACACGCGTAATGTAATCAAAAGAAACCCGTACAACCTTTGATGATTGGAATTTTTATATTTTTGTCAAAAAAAAAAGTTGTACTTCCAGGATTTTTGTTTTCTGACATGCTCAGAAAAGCGCAAACAGCGAATGTATAGAAAATATTTGTGGAAGTTTTACTGCAGTTCAAGCTGTCTTATACAGTAAAATTACATTTGCTACTCCTTGTTTCTTAAGATTGTAATACACCATTCGTTGTGCCACGTTGGTCATTAACGCGCAGTTTATTTTATTCGATCGGAACAATGGACAATAAAATGATAATGTATAGTAATTAGAGACGTATTTATAAAATGTTTATACTCCACAGCCCTCTACACAGTCGAGCAGAGATCGCTTGTTCATTGGCTGGGACCACTCGCAGAACTCACTATCTTGTACAAACAAGTCACGTAGAATAAAGCCACCTGACAGCTGAAAGTGCGCTCTTGGTCGTGAGTTCTAGAGGATGTATCAGACTAGCGGAAGTCCAATGACACCCGTGAAACTGACATATAGACCCACTTTTACGTCATCTATCTTAGCACCAAATTGTCGCGCGTAATTATAAGATTTGTGTATGAAATGACCCATGAAGAAATGTTACTGTTTAATATATGCTTAGTTTTGCAAGTAAAAAAAAGTCATTTTTGAAGATTAAGTTTGATGTTAATCCACCAGAAATAATTTCATGTTCGTCAGTGCTTGTCAGGTGTGTGGTAAAATCCATTAAATGTTTATTCTCCGTTTCGTTTCTTTTCGATTGATGTTGAGATTAGTTGTTTTTAATTGTAGTCTATGGTGTTTCTGTTATAGGAATACACGGATAAGATGTCATAGGTCCAGTATGGATGAAAGAGAGCAAGTTAACTTTTAAGTATTCTGATTACTGTTTTCAAGCTACATTTTAGTGACCCATTTAGAGATAATCCATGCAGGAGCTTAAACATAAAGTGGCACTAGCTTTTGGTTTTCTGACCTTCATGCTCAAAATTTTGAGACAATGTAAATTTCCATCTGACTTTCATGGAGTCCACTTCGAGGTATGGCTCAGTTATATTGTATCATAACCACACAACATTTAATTATTTACTAGCAATTATGTTTGGTTGTGGATGGCAATGATCGCTCAAATTTCGGTGTAATTATTTCTTCATGACTACAAAAAAATGTATGAAAATATTTTTCGCAGAATGATTATGTGCATAAAAAACGGCATAATTGTTTATCTTGTTTGATTTTGTAATTGTAGAACGAGGATAATGGCCATTTTCTATATGGAACATTTCACAAACGACGTCGCAACAACACACAAACAACATCGCAAGTGTTTATGATGCTTTTATAATGTCGAAAGATGAACAAATAGACGCAGATGACGTGACCAGAAAATATGATCCGCCTGGTATGTTTGGTCTTTTGTGTCGACGCTTTACCTGTCAGCATTCTTGACTTGGGTTGACCTGCCGCATTACTAAACAGAGAATGGAAACAATAAGCTTCACTTAAAGGGTTAGAATTCCGTCTCAAGCACTTACCTTCACGTCGGAGATAGTGTGTCAACTGCTGGATATAAATGCTCACTTTGCATAGTTCTCTCGTAAAACCTAACATAATACACACGGATCAACGTAGAATTTTATATTGGATGCGAAACTTATTTCAGTAATTCCAGTATGCACAGGAAACATTAAGTTTCTAGGAAACATAGTTATAAAAAGTGTCACTTGAGTAGACATCAGACACAGGGGAAAAAACACCTGCTGTATATAGCAGCATTTTATAAACAAAATGTGAAGTGTTTTATGTTTGCTATGGGAATTAAAAATTATTAGAACATGATTCTTAGTAGGTAAATACGCTTTTGGAATACGGATCTCAAAATTTTTGGGTGAAACTAAGGTGATGAAGCCATAAGAGTTGTAAGTTTACTGTGTAGTAACACTTATACAATTAACAAATAAATCTGACCAAATTCGGAAAGACATATATTACCATTTTGTAATTAGTGAACAACACATAAATACAATGGCTCTAGGAAATGTGTTATTAATTAATTTTTAAGGGTACCAATGTGAAGAATACCTTCACAGTTATTCAGGGGCAAAAACGATTACCTAAAGATATCCAATTGATTACTTAACTCAATCAGATATGCTTGAAGGAAACTTACTAATACAAGGGTATATTAAATAGAGGAATATAATGTTTAATGACAATCCTAATGTTCAGATGCAGAAAATGTGTTTCTAAAGCATGATGTATGGTTCACTTTAATAGATGATAAAAGACTGGTGCTAAGAAAACCTTTCCTACAGATGAGAATAACGTATTGTTTCATATAAATATAAAACGACAAACTTTTATTAGCAGTTCTATAGCAAATGTTTGGCCCTGCGTAGTGTAAGAGATACAACGTAATGACTGATCAAGTTTCGTAATAATTTTGGAATGGATTCAGAGGTTCGGGATTTTTGTTTTTCAAACTAGTACGCCACATTTTACAATCCTCTGACGACTGCACTCTGCCTTCCACAATTCGGTCTCTTTTGGTCTCTTCAGTAATTTTACGCAAGTCTCAGATCGGATGAGTTGTAAATNTTATTTCACGCAAGTCTAAGATCGGATGAGTTGTAAATCAACGTCTGAAAAGCAAAATATTTTACAATGGTTTCGAATCATGATTTGGCAACGTGGTGATAGGATCGAGGAAGATTTATATGCAAATATTTCGGAGGATTACGTCTTTCTTCATTTTTAGCATACTTTCCGAAGGAAAGAAGTCTTATCGGATCGCTTTACTGTGTGTGTATGTTTGTTTGTGTGTGTGTGTCTGGGCATGTGCGTCCCCCACCACCTTCCATTTTTGAACGCCTTAACAGAATTCCACCAAACTCGATACACATGTAGTGCTAAGTAAGGACACGTGATTTTTAGAGTTTTCGACCAGGTGGGCACTTATAGCGGTCTTTTGAATATTTAGGATGATATGTCAAATCTCGGAATACATTCAAACCGATTAAAACCAAATTTTGTATGCTGACAGCGCAAGGTGTAAGCATGGAATTCAGAGGTTAATATTTATGTTGGTATGTTATTTTGGAAGATATCACTACATGAAAAATTAATGTTTTATGTAATATCCCGGAAACCACTAACCAATTTTTCCCTAATTTGGTACATAATTTATAATATTGAAGGCAAGGTAAATATCAGCAATTGAACTTTATTATGCTCTTATTTTCAAAATAGTGAGTATACAAATGTTCTAGGTTTATTTGGTATAACTACCCAACAATTTAACCAATTTCAACCAAATGTTGTACACTAACAGTATCTATTACAAGCATCATATAACCCAAACAAAACCACTTGTATCCGCCATTTTTTAATATAGCTCTTTATAAATTGATAAAGTTTTTGTGTAATATCTCAGGAAACAATTGACCAATTCGTACCAAATATGGATAACAAGTAGTACTTCGGTAGGTTAATTTAACTGGCATGCTTTATGTATGCCATACACTTATTTACAAAATGGAGGCAACATACTTATATTAGTTTCATATGTTGAATCGTCCATACCATGTAATTAATTCCAGCGAAAATTTCTATGCTGGCTGTATATATTAAAACACCAAATGAGTCCAAACAAATTCTCTTGTCCGCCATTTTTGTAAAATAGTATCACGTGACAAATTAGAATTTCTTGATATTTCCGAAAAAAGCCGATTTCTACTCAGTTTGGCAATCAAGTAGCACTACGGCCGGCCTTGTTGTAAATATATAAACTTAGAGAGTGTCAGACACTTACATTTTCAAAATGGTGGCCAAATAAACATTTAAGCTAGAGTTTGTTAACTAAGGATATTACTAACCAAATATCATCTTAACTTTGTATGCTTACATTATAAATTATATCCATCAAATCATTCTATACAAAGCCTAATTTTTCCTTCGTTTTGTAAGATAGTCCCAAATGAAATAATACAGATTTTATGCCGTTTCTAGAAAAACAAACAACCGATTTCTTTCAAATCTGGAGAAGAAGTTGTACTGTGGTAGGTAATATTAATTTATGTGTTTTAAGTGCGTACTTCTCTTATTTTATAAATGGCGCTTATACAAACNTCTAGTTTTAAGTGCGTACTTCTCTTATTTTATAAATGGCGCTTATACAAACACTTTAACTTGGCGTGCTATTTCTAAGAAACTATGTAACAGATTTTAATTTATCTTTATATATCGTATCTATTACAATCATTGAACGTGATTATACATGAACTATTCGTCATCCATTTATGAAGATCACCGCATGAACAATGGAGGCTTCATGCCATATCTCGAGGATCAATAAACAGATTCATTCCAAAATTTCACACAAGTGTTGCTGAAGTAGTGTATGTAAATTAAAATGTGTTATGAATGGCAATAATGTTTTAATGGGGTTTATATGAATAATNATAATGTTTTAATGGGGTTTATATGAATAATTTAATTTAATTTGTTATATGTATTTATTATTTCAACAAGATTCAATCAAATTGTGTATGCAAACAATATTAATTAGAAGCNTTTCTAGAAAAACAAACAACCGATTTCTTTCAAATCTGGAGAAGAAGTTGTACTGTGGTAGGTAATATTAATTTATGTGTTTTAAGTGCGTACTTCTCTTATTTTATAAATGGCGCTTATACAAACACTTTAGCTTTGCGTGCTATATCTATGAAACTATGTAACATATTTTAATTTAACTTTCTATATAGTATACATTACAACCTTTGAACGTGCTAATACATAAACTATTCGTCCTACATTTATGAAGATCACCGCATGAACAATGGAGGCCTTAAGCCATATCTCGAGGATCAATAAACTGACTCATTCCAAAATTTCACACAAGTGTTGCTGAAGTAGGGTATGTAAACTGAAATGTGTTATGAACGGCAAGAATGTTTTAATGGGGTTTATATGAATAATTTATCTTAATTTGTTATATCTATTTAACATTTCTACAAGATTCAACCGAATTTTTATGCAAAAAATATTAATTAGAAGCATACTTTATGCATACAGAGATCCTCTTAAGCCGGATTTATGCAAAGTAGTTTCAGGTGAGCATAATGCCATATGGCATTTTGCCATATTTCCGGAATAATTAAACTAATTTCCACTAATTTTTGCACACATACAGATGGTCACGTAAACTTGCATGATATAAATGGGGTCAGTCACTGATTTTCAAAATGGTGGCCATGTAAATATTTAGATATGTTTGCCATAACTATTTTACATTTTAACCAAAATCATCCAAACGTTTTATGCTAACAGTATATATTAGACGCATACTAGAAAAAAACCCTTTTTCAGACAGTTTTGTAATATAGCACAAATTAAGAAAATAATCTTCTAATGCCTTATCCCAGGTACCATTCAACCAAATTCTACCAAATTTTTCACACAAGTAGCGTTATAGTAGGCTATGCAAACTTAAATGTTTTTATTCGCTCAGAGACTTATTTTCATGATGATAGACGTGTAAATATTTCAGGTCAGTGAACCCTATCATTCAAAACGTTACACTGATTGCATCAGAAGTTGTTGCTCTGAATCCTATATCAGTGATGTAGATGACTGTAAGCTAGCTTAATTTTTCGAGTATATCTGAATTAGAATCCCGAATGAGTCACTCGTGCAAAGATTTTCTCGATACTGTTTCACATGTTTCTGGTTTCATCTATGATATTATTGCTGTCAATCAGACTTCAACACCTACCTACCGTCTATAGATTTAAGTACTTCACTACAATGCATTTGCACCCAAGTAGGCACATTAGTTACCAGCAACTTCTTTTTTTTTTGTGTGCAGAAGCCGTTACTTCTGTTTGGAAGCAGATCATGGACCTTAATATCCTCGCCCTCAGCATCTGCACGAGAGAGGCCATCAAGTCCATGAAGGAGAGAGGCGTTGACGATGGACATGTCGTCCACATCAACAGGTACGTGGTCCGTTAGTGTCGTGTAGCTGTGATGTGTAGATAGGTAGGTAGTAGATGCATATATGTCTCGTCGCCATCGAGGTCATTAGAGACGGAGTTAGCTGCTCAGAGAAGCAGGAGTATGGAGGTAACCGGCCATGGTCTATTGTAAGCAACCATACTGGCATTCACCTGGAGTGATATCGGGAAACATAGAAAACCCCAATAAGGATTGCCGGACTTGGATTCGAACCCAGGCCCTCCCGAATGCGGTGTGTAGCTATGCTTGTCAAGGTGTAACCCTCACATGGCGATGAGGCCAAGCCAGTAATGAGCCCACAGACACCTTCATCATCATTCGTAAATTACAAGCCCCGATTCCATAAGTAAGTGGTTTGGAACCCACTGCAAGAGGGACCTCCCTTGGTCTTGAAGTTTGCTGTCTGTAACCGAGCGAGATGGTTGCCAAATTAATAAATGTAGGTCAGTGACGATAAGATGTCTGTCCGAGTAGTAGCCAAGATGAAGCGTCCTGGAAGCTAGCAGTTACTGAGAGTCGAGCTAGTTGGAGTCGACAAGCAGCAGTAATTTATCCAGTACTGCCGCTTTATTGGTGGAATTCCTAACCATTCGTTCGCTTGCTGCACTGGTTACGCCAACATGCTGGTTGTGCGAAATGAGTTGCATGAGGTATGTATGAAATTATTGGTCAAAGCATCTTTGGAAGTCTTGTATCTCATGAAATCTGTGCGAAAACATTGTTCATACAATTTCGGTTTGAATCAATTGGTCACAGTTAGGACGAACATCTTGTGTCACACAGTGTCAGTATGTGGACATCACAAAATGTAAGTACCTCTAATAAATTACAGTGAAACATTTCGTTGTTTAACAGATGTTATTGCTGTTTTGGTTTCCTTCTCTGTAGGGTATTGGACATTTCTTGTTATATTTATAAATACCAGTTTAAATATATCAGTTATATAGTAATGATTTCAACTGGGGTAGCACTCACATTGCATATATAGGAAGATGATTGTCGATTTGTCCTCATAGTATCAGGATAGGCCTATACATTTCATGACTCACTAAGTTGTCTTTCCTTAGTGTCCTATTTATGATCAAAGCGTGTGTACTTGGCCTCTGTCGATGCAGATATACATGGCTGTAACTTCAAAAGAATATCCGAAACACCCAAGCAGTAAATACATTACTATGCATGAAGCATAGAACTCTCTTTTAGGGGAAAGTATGTATTCCTGGGTTTAATGCGCCGGGCTTTAATGTGTTTCTTTGAGAACAGGTCTCACCTGTTAATTCACACTAATATGTACAATGAATGCTACATTTTCAAGGATTCTGGCAGTGTGTCTTTTGTACACGCTGCCGAGATGATGTCCAACTGAGGTAAACGCGCCAGTTACTACGAAAACTTTCTATTATTTGCTACTTTGCTACAACCATACGAAATAATTGTGACAACAAACACTGGCACCTCTCGAAAACAAACAGAAGTTAAAGACAATATGCTTTGTTTCTCTCACAAACCTTCAAAATAAGTAAATCTATTCCACATGGCAAACAGTTTTGAAAGCGTAACGTTCTATATCTCTAGTCAAGGTGTTTTCTCTCTGTGGGTGTTACAAGTAAGAACAACGGAAAACCTGCTGGTGATTACCAAGATACAGAAGCTAAATGACTGCAGACTTTCAGCCTGGCAGCTCTAGATCCTGCGCTTGCCTAGGCCAAACAGTCTGCTCCCATCAGACGCCGTTATATGTAAGCTCGACACAAGTTTACAAGTTTTGATTTCACATGTTCTTAATTTTCAACCACAATCTGAGTGAAAGTGATGCGGGCGGCCTTTGACAGCTGAAGTATTCACTGCTATAGGCTGTTACCGGTAAAGTGACCACTTTTGAGGCTCCAGTTACTTTTTCTTTCGGCCTTTTTTTTTTTTTACTTCAAACACCATTTAAAAAAAAAATATTGCCAAGGAAGATATTTCACCTCACTCAGAAGTTGACGTGCAAGACTACAATTTTTCATATATTCATTTACTATTATTACAAATGTGAGTCCTTCGCTCACTTTACCGTGGTTAGCCTATAGAAGGAGTGAAGGAATATCTGTCAGTTGCAATTAGATGGTGGGGGAAAACAGTGAGCCCCCAGATAAAACCTTCCAACAAACGGCAACGTCCGCCATGTTTCATGCACGCGGAAATTCTGGTTCGAATCTCGCTGGGGCTCAACGCCGATTTTGTTTTCTAGAAAGCGAGTGCCAACTGTTAAAACCTTGCATCAACTAGTTCNTTTTGTGGAAAGCGAGTGCCAACTGTTAAAACCTTGCATCAACTAGTTTTTTGTCGTTTATCATATTCATGAACATATTTCAGACACTGTCCTAATCTGTTTTCAGGACAGGCTTCTCCATTGTATTCTGTCTCCCCACCACCTCTCCATTCTCACTTTGCAGCCGTCTTCATCTCTCCTCCTTACACAACCCTTCCCTAATGTCGGGGTGGCTAAGCGGTTAACCTACTCGTCTCCCACCAAGGCGAGTCAGGTTCAAACCCCGGACGAATCACTCCCAGATTTTTGGCTGTTAGAATTGTGCCGGACGATGCCGCTGGTCGTCGAATTTACTCGGAGATCTGACTTTTCCCCCGCCCCTTCATTCTGGCGCTGCTCCATTCTCACCCCTTTTCAACACTCATCGGCTCATAAGACCACGCTGTTAAGAGCCGGCAAAATATCTTTACTCAATCTCCGCCCCCCTCTCTTTTGTCATCCATCCCTAAGTCGTCACCACGGTATTTTACATTTAATGTATCCTTCAAAGTAGGGGAATTCCTGCAGGGGTGAAGTACATAGGGAACGCACTTTGTGGACTCAGGGTCCGCTACGGTAGAAGAGAAGACTCCACAAGGACAGTGGCGGCTGAAGGGACTCTGGTGAAGATACTGTGGGCATAGCAAACCAGTGGTTCGTCAACTAATACTCTTTCAGTATCGGAACTCATGTGTGTAAAAGTGCATAATAATTGTTACTGTACTAGTTCGAGTATGTGGTTGATGGTTGCTTTCTGGTTGTTTCAGCGTGGCAGGACACTCTGTACTTAACTTACCTGGCGTCTTCATGTACACGTCCTCCAAACATGCAGTAACTGTACTTACAGAAGGCCTCAGGAAGGAACTGGTGCATAACAAGTCCAACATCAGGGTGACGGTGAGTTACTGGTTCGCACTGCAGTATTTCCTGCCAACTGTACTTCAAAACACGTTACTTCCTATCCAGTCTCTTAATTGAATGGCCAGCTGTCACACATCGTGTTTGAATTAATTAATTTATTTTTTGATATATCAAACTTCAGAGGATTTATTGAGAAATGCGACAATAGAACTTAAGCTAATTACCTCAACTACCATTACTGACATAATATATATACTATAAAATTGTTTATCCAACACTTAACTTTACTCAAAATTTTATATATTTATTGATTCCACATTTTAATCACAACCAGGGAACACTTTTTAACAATAAGGTACAAAAATGTGCACAGAATCATGAAATGTAATGGCTTTTATAACGAGAATGACCTTGCTGTTTTATTATGACGCTGAAACCATCCATTTGTGTATAAGGAGTTATACAACTTCTTATTTACCTACATTATATGCAAAACGACGTGTCCCCAAATTGTATTTGACAACTGCTGATGAGTGAATATCAAGAGCTAGAATTCTGTTGAAAATAATTTTTAAATCGTAATGTTGGGCAGTGATTGCTCATACAGAATCCCATAGTATTGTGTATGAGTATAGAGACTTCACAAGACTCGTGTTGAACAGCTAAGTTACTCTCTCTCAACGACAGCGTGGCGTTAAGAACGGTACTCTGCTAGTGAACTATATTCTTTGACAGTTCCAGAATACTCTGAGTAAATGTTTTACTCGCCCTTGGCGGTGTCTCAAAACTTCAAAGTAATCAATCTGATTACCTAGCAATAGTAGAATTTTTACTCCAGTTATGTCGGTGAATAGTGAAGGGTGAAATTAGACCACGTGAACTAAACTCCTGGTTACGGATATGGCAAAGTGAAAATCACCTGCGTTAAACTCTTTATTTGTTTATTAAAAGGTTAATTGTGTATACTGCCAAGTTTATGATTAAGTTACGTAAATCGTAGCTTTATGTGTCTATATATATTTTTTTTTGGAAAAACGAAACAAAGATCTGTAAAGTGATAAATAATATTTTTTAATTGCCATTGATTGCTTAATCATGACATTATTGTAAACGCGGAATGTTATTTACATTATGCTCGTTCTAAGACCACTTCTACTTTAGCTTTGATCAGCTTTTACCATACTTAGGAGCAGACTTTAGGAGGCCCTAGTGACCCCCACCTCCCTTTCTAATGAAGAGCTTGGCCCCTATAATATTCCGACAGGCACGCAATAAAAATGTCTTCCACTGGTACAAACAGCCTATAATCAGGGTGAGAATTAAACCTTTTTAGAGGGTTGGAGGGGGGAATCTTTTAAGTGAAATCGAGACTTCGGGAAATTCGAGTTTTTCAGAGGAAATATTCACTACGTTATAGTTTATAAACAAACAGCTGTGTGTGTGTCTGCTGTGANTCTGCTGTGAAATTAAATACATCTAGGATAGCCTGTGTTTAGACAGTCAGTATACATATGTTAGTGCGTTGTGGCCTTGCGTGTTTTACATCCAGTACTTAACATCTGAAGGATACATCAAGTTTCGTTGTTATAATGTGTACGCGGAGGCGATTAGCCTCGTCAATCACGCATTAGCACTCTTAAGGTAGGGAAATCACTTTTCCTGGAAGGGAAATAATTTTTCTTGCGTGATCCATGGAAAAAAAATTGTGAGAAACGGGCATCTTACCCTCNGAAAATAATTTTTCTTACGTGATCCAGGGAAAAACAATTGTGAGAAAGGGTATCTTCCCCTCCCCCCTTCCCGGAAAATAACAAATTAATTCGCACACTGTCTATAATGAGAAAGATTTACGAGGTTTTAAGTAAAAAGGGCGAGTTGATGACAGTACTTCTACCCTACATATATATGTATTGATAGTTAGAAAATGAATTTATATTTTGTTCCTGGAAGAAGGCCGCTGATTGAACCAAGGAAGAGGTGGTGGGATGGATTCCGTGAGGACCTACTACAAATAGGCATAGAGGATGACTGGTGTCGAAGGGGGAGAGAGAGAGAAAAGTGGAGGAAGAACCTTGTAGCTGCGCGCTGTCCCCTGGAACTGATCACGTGATGATGATGATGACAATGATAATGATGGCATTGATGTAACTTTCCGAAGACAACACTGCCACCTTGCAGGATGGCAAGTTGTCCCATCTGTGAGGGAACTGCCGGCTTCGCCAGTCACCACCACCCCCCCTAAACTTAATAACTTACGTAAGTCAGCGCATGTGTCTTTTACCCTATGCTACTTTACCGCACTCTGGTGGTAGAGTCCTGAAACACAGCGCAGTATGAGGACTGTGCGAGGGACGGACCCAGCACGCACACGCAAAGAGGCGTGTGTGTCGCACGCACGCGGGGATTGGTAACGAGATAACGACGATGACTTGCCGGAGAGGTGTAGCCTTGAACTGAGTCACGTAACAAGTGCCTTCTAGAGTGTCTCTTGGGAACGAAACGAACAAATCGCACAGTGCCACGTATTAGAAACAACACGCTCGTCATTTGTCACGTGGCCTTGTGCGAGAGAAGGCTACGAAGCATGTCCTCCATGCCGTGATACAGAAAGCATTCAAATCCTAACCTGTCAGTAATTCAATACTTTTATTTTATCGAAGCGTGTTAAAGTTTTTCCTACAAGTTAACAAATGTAGTGGTTTTGATAAGATTCACTATTTGCTCCGTCAAGTGGAACGTCAGCATCCATGAAGAGTAAATAAATGGTGTGGAATTGTGAACCATCATCCGATAGGCCGTTATTTTATAAAAGGAANATATGGTGTGGAATTGTGAACCATCGTACGATAGGCCGTTATTTCATAAAAGGAACACTGGATTCCTATAAGTATGTCAGCCTCTAAACAGTGGAATTTTCACACATGTTAGAGGACTTTCCTCTGCAGTGTAGGAGGATCCTGTGGTATCAGCATGATGGTTTCCCAGCGCATTGTGCAAGACGTATTACAGCTTGCCTTCGTCGATTAATTCAAAATCGTAGGATTGGACGAAAGGCACCCATACGTTGGCCTGCACATTCACCAGACCTGAACGCTATAGATTGTTCCTATGCGTAACGCTAAAAGGCGCTGTCTACAAAGACATACCAGCTACATCAGAAGATATAAAACAACGTACTACAGCTGCCTGTTATGAGATTTCTGCTCAAATGCTGCAACATGTGTAGCAATATTTACATGACAGACTGTAATATTGTATTGCAGCTGCTGGTCTTCGTTTTGAACAAAACATGTGAAGGTCAGTTTTCTCTTTCTTATTTAGAATTAACAGAATTTTTTTATTAACTTTGGTATTTGTTAAGAGATTGCTTAGTAAAATAACATAAATGTGCATAATGTAACATGTGTTTCTTTGCACGTTCTGAAGAAAATCACGCACACTAAAACAGACAAGTAAACATACGAACTTCGTAGCCTAGTAAATAAGCAGTGAAGTGAAGCAGATAATAGTCAGTATTTAAATTTATCAAATTACGATAGCACGTAAACGTCTTGCATTAGAGACCTGCGAAAAGCACAATTGACTTTTTGATATTTCTAGTTTTATTTTCTTTATGTTAATAGTCAGTGTCCCATTTGAGATAAGTTAACTTTGTGGAAGAAATACACATTCTAATACTTATTAAAATCTTTGTCTAAGCTGCAATTATGCGCCGTTGTCCAAACTTCAATTCTGCGAAACCAGCACATCACCAGCAGCTTCCACTTCAGAAATATTGACGGTGCAAGTTTTAAGTGATTCAATATGTATATGTCGCCTGGTTATTTTTAACGAGGAAATTCCTTTTTAGTAATGCATACAAGTATAACAGTCATTTGCACAAATATAAAATAATGCATCTTTAAAAGGACAAGAGTACATCTGTTCGGTTTCTTTACATGTTTGCGCCCGCAAACCGTAAAAGAGAATAATACTGTATTGAAATCGAGGTGCAAAGTTGGAGTCGCAAGAACGAATCCAGGGATAAAGGCAAATAAATTCTAATTGGTTCCGTCCGCATGCGGCGTGAAATGTATGACCAAATAAACTAAAACAGTTAAGAATGTATAATTCATAGGAAACGCGTGAAAGTTTAGCTTTAGGCGCCGAAATAAGGATACTTTTTACACTCTAAAAAAATGGAAATTTTTACTGAAAAGTGGTTTGTAACTATACAAATAATTGTAACAGTTCAAAAATGTTTCTTATAAAACTCCAAGAGCCCTGTTTGTAATAGACTTCAAGAAATGTTTGTACAATACTGACCCGTATCCACGAGCTCAAGCAAAATGGCGGACACTCAACAACTTAAAACCTTATATAGCTCTTTGTGCAAAAACCAGGACTTATGTAAAATATAGATGTGTGAAAAAATAAGTGTACTGCAAATTTCAAAAAAGTAAAACACTTAAAACCACTCAAATAATCATAATCCAACGACAACAGTTTTAAAAACACGTAGTGCTGTTACTATTAACTGTTAATGTTAATGTTTCATATCTGCACAGAACTTTAAAATGAAGTAAAAGCGTTCTTCTTAACCAAATAGCTTCACTCATTTTTTGTAGGTATTTCCGGTGTATTCGATAATATATAAATGCGAATGTCCAGTTGTTCTTATGGTTTAGGGTGTGGGTTCTAGTCCGTGTACTGGCAAGGTGTAATTTTTCTCCGTGAATTACATTTGAAATAACGTTTTTCCTTTTCTTTGTTATTAATTCATCACATTTACTTTCTAGAAGAAATGTGTTCTTTTATGCCCACTTTTCAATAGTGTAAGATATAATACGCGTCTATCATTTGTAATATTACGAATGTATGTTTTGAAGACTTTACAAGAAAACTGTTTGTAGTTCTACAAAGGATTTTCTGCAAACTGGGTTTCCAACTATTTTGCTTATAAAATGAGAAATGCGTTTTTTCAAAGTTTATACCAGTTTCTGGAAGCAAACTTTGTGAATAAACGGATAATGCATAGGTTGTGAGTGCAGATTGTTCCTGAACCACAGTATCAGACGTAAAATCATAACAAAATGCACTCTCCTTTACTTGTTAGGCATAAAGTATCATAGGATAGGCAACACTGCGGCTTACAGAGTTCTTATCGGGCCTGAACAAATGCATGTAAACCAACATTGGAGTTATATACACACTGACTTTATCTATAAATATCATTAATTTTCTGGCGAAGTGTATTCATTATTATTATTTAAATAACACTGATTTCACTTATGGAAGTTAATCATATCGATAAATGATAAGGTAAGCAATTATCTGTTTATGGAACGTGGTGCCGCAGTTTGGTGTGTTTTGGTGGCATTCCTGGTCTCTAAACTTGATTCACCGTTACCAGCAGTTATTCCATTTCGTGCTTTCCAAAGTCGTTCCAAAAGATTTGTAAACGGTATTTAAGTATGTTTAGTGCGCAACGAATACATTATTTTATTTGAATTTATACACACCTGTGTGCGTGAAAATACGAGTGTAATAATATTTTGAGTGCTTCGTTACGACAATCCTAACCCCATACTGAGAGAGACAGGAATTGTAACGCCCCCAGCAAGTACTCTTACAAACTTCTGGTTTATTTTAGTTAATTGTTTACGTTTCTTTTACAAACATTGCATGTTTCTTACTGTTTACAATATATAAATAATTTACATATTTTTGGTCATCCTAATATATGTAGCTAACGAAGACATGCTGCAGGAACAAAAATAATTTTCTTAAATTTAGAAATATAAATATATATTATTAGAATATAACTATGATTATGAATAAACAGTTCATGCTGTGTGGTTGGCAACAGATAATCGTTTATGGCTACGAATCCGGCCAGCACATAAAACTAGAAGTCTAACCTGGTAGTGCCAACTATTTCTCCTTACAAGATCGTTGGCTTAAACCACAGTCCCCTCCATACCTGTTATCATGTGGGCTCGGGTAAGATTTATTCTACTCAGGTAGGAATGCTCAATGCTTTTATTTTGGCAACTTAATTTTTCGCCACTTAGTAAACGCTAGTGTCGCATGTGTACCGGATTTACTCTTTTTTATATTTTTAAAAACAAAACAATTGCAATAATTATTAATATAAAGTAAAAAACTACTTAACTTTGTAGAATATTTCTCAATTATTATTAACGTAGCTAAAATATGTAATTAAAAGTGACCTCTATTGAACACTGGGCACCTAGCGGCAGGAATTATCCCTTTACCAAACTCTCCCACAAGGAAACTAGTTTTGTCCCAAACCTGCGTAGAATTAACCTTATCTCGGGTTCCAGNTATACCAAACTCTCCCACAAGGAAACTAGTTTTGTCCCAAACCTGCGTAGAATTAACCTTATCTCGGGTTCCAGGTCTCGTGGAAGCTACTGCCTGATCTTCTACGGAGAATCGTGTCGTGTCACACATGATTAAGCTTTACTTCCATGTGCTGTTGTTTGTGTGCGTTCGACAGAGCATCAGCCCAGGACTTGTGGACACGGAAATGTTGAGGAATAGCAATATGCTGGAGGAAGTTTTCAAGGCCATGCCCATACTGAAGCCAGAGGACATCGCAGACGCCTTGCTATACNAGGCATGCTGCAAAAACAATAAGTAATTTTCTTGACATTTTTAAAAAATATGTGTATTATTAGAATATAACTGATAATGTAACACACTGTAATGGACCACTTACGTTTTCTTGCAAAATGTTTTCTTTAATTCCACATGTTATAAATAACTGAAATTTCCTTTAATTATGAAGAAACAGTTCATGCTGTGTGGTTGGCAACAAATAATCGTTTATGGCCTCGAATCAAGTCAGCATATAATAATCGAAGTCTAACCTCGTAGTGANCTCGAATCAAGTCAGCATATAATAATCGAAGTCTAACCTCGTAGTGACAACTATTTCTCCTTACAAGATCGTTGGCTTACTCCACAGTGCCCTCCATACCTGCCTGCATGTAGGCTCGGGTAAGGTTCATTCTACTCAGGTTGGGATGCTCAATGCTTTTATTTAGTCTACTAAATTTTTCACCACTTAGAAAGCGCTAGTGTCGCATGTGCACTGGATTTTCTCTATTTTATATTTTAAAAAAAAACGAAATGATTGCAATAATTACTAATAAAAAGTAAATTAACTACTTAACTTTGTAGAATATTTCNTTTTAAAAAAAAACGAAATGATTGCAATAATTACTAATAAAAAGTAAATTAACTACTTAACTTTGTAGAATATTTCTCTTTTATTATTCACTTAGCTAAAATTTGTAATTAAAAGTGAACTCTTTGGAACACTGCGCACCTAGCGGCAGGTATTATCCCTATGCCAAACTCTCCCATAAGGAAACTAGTTTTGTCCCAAACCTGCGTAGAATTAACCTTATCTCGGGTAGCAGGTCTCGTGGAAGCATCCGCCCGATCTTGTACGGAAAATTGTATCGTGGCACGCATGATACTTGTCATGTAATGTTGGTTGTGTGCGTGTGACAGAGCATCAGCCCAGGTGCCGTGGACACGGTAATGCTGAGGGACATCGCGATGCCGGAGGACATTTTCAAGGCCATGCCCAAGCTGCTTCCAGAGGACATCGCAGACGCCTTGCTATACACTCTCTCCGCCCCGGCCCGCGTACAGGCAAGTCCACTCCTACGACAGTTAAGGACGTCATTTTATATTTGCAGTATTCCATGGAAAATGTCATATATTTTGTCNCAAGTCCACTCCTACGACAGTTAAGGACGTCATTTTATATTTGCAGTATTCCATGGAAAATGTCATATATTTTGTCATGTACATTAGGTGTACGGAAACGCAGTCCGTAACGAAGAAAAACGAACCTTGTCTCCGTAACTACAAAATACGGAAAGTCTCAGTGTGGCCTATAGCTTCGTGTCTCGTGAACGAACATTGCCGAGTATACACGAAGCTTTCTTTGCCATTGTAACCAGAAAACTATAGTTCCTGCGGTAGTTGGGTAATCCATGCCAATGAGACATATTCTCTCAAACACCAAATAATGGCATTAAGCGTATGTAACATTTAACAATACTTAAAATACATTAGCTTCAATACACACTGGGAAATGCATATATGTATATTTTCTATAAATACAAACGTTATACCCAAAGATTTCGTCTGAAGGTTTCTGGTAAGTGGTTCGAGATATGGACTCTTTACAATTTGACTCAGGTTTCCAATCTTTCCAATCTTGCTGAGGAAGCCTATAATATGTTTTAACTTTTGATTGTAAATTTTTATACACGGTAGAACACCCACATGACCAAAACTAAAGACTTACTTCATTTTATATATATTTTTTAAACTGGAAGAACAGAAAATTAACAAAGAAATTAGCAGAGAGGTTCTGTATAAATCACTGTTTAGTCATAAAATTAAAAGAACGAAATTAATCTCTAGGATTTTACTTATTCAAGTGGAGCAGTTTCAACAGATATGCAGTCAAATGCGCTGATTTGGAGCAATTTTAACAGTTCCTTTTTTAAAGTGTAAAAACAGGCTTGATGCTAAACGTCTGTTGTATGTACAAACTCTTCTACACTTGTAAATTAATCTACAACGTCTTTGCCTACGTCACATCTACATTTCTCTTGCCAACTCAGCCCTCACCAGATGTAGCGGTTATTGTCAGTTATTGGCCCATTCTGTTAATGGGCGTGGTCAGTTCCGATAGCGCCTATAACAATGTCTATGCTTGTGGCTACTGTTTGTGAGTTCGTCGTACTCAGTAAAGTATTTTACAACTGAGCGTTTTGATGCAGACGGACTGTCTCTTCTCCAGGACAAATATTTAAATGTTATGCTTCTTGCTTACAAGAAAAAAGANGTTTTGATGCAGACGGACTGTCTCTTCTCCAGGACAAATATTTAAATGTTATGCTTCTTGCTTACAAGAAAAAAGATTAATATTTAGAAAGAACAGCAGCGTCAATAAACCGTTGCCTTTGGTATACGGTTATCGTTTTGAATTTGTCANGTTTTGATGCAGACGGACTGTCTCTTCTCCAGGACAAATATTTAAATGTTATGCTTCTTGCTTACAAGAAAAAAGAATAATATTTAGAAAGAACAGCAGCGTCAATAAACCGTTGCCTTTGGTATACGGTTATCGTTTTGAATTTGTCAACTAAAGTCTACTGCTCTCTATAAACCAGAATTGGAACTAAGTGGAGTGATGTGAAGTGACGATATTTGGGCGGCTCTCAACATCGAGGTCTTGAGAGACGATCAGGATTACTGAGGTGAGTACGAAGCAGCGCCGGAATGAAGAGAATGAAGGGGCGAGGGAAAAGGGATATCCCTGAGAAAAATCGCCAACAAGCGCCATCGTCCGGCACGATTCCCACTTGCGAAAATCCGGGAGTGACCCGGCCGGGGATTGAATCCGAAACGGGTGGGAGGTGAACAGGCTAGCCACTCAGCCACCGCGGCCCCTGTAAATATAATAAACAATAATTCTAGATAACAGTTTTAGCAAAATGTTTAGCAAATAATTTAGTATAGTGATGAATTCTTTTAGCACAATACCTTGCTCCGCAAAGAAATGTTCAATCTTACGACGAAAATAATGGCTATATAGAAATGCATTACTAGAACAAAATGTATGATCACATTGTTAAAGAAACTTGCCACTTGAGATAGTTCTACCTTATATTTCCCACTGGCTGCCAGAATCTAGTAAATTTCAATAACATTTTGAAGTATTCATTACTACCCCAAGCCTTCTTAACGAAAGCTCTGTTAGTAGCAGAAGTAAAGCAGAAAGCAGATTGGGAGGATAGGGTGATGATTTGAAGGTTGAATCCCACTCCACCTCTGGCCCTAATGTTGTCAACAAATAATATTACAATTACTAATAAACCTATGGTTGTGATAAAAATATTTATTGCTGTGAACTCTGATACATTTAACATGGCGTACTGTGAAGAGATTCTTCTCTCAGTATTAGTTCTAAGACATGTGTTAGAAGCGCAATCTCCCTACCTTACATTCAGCCAGTGTAAGCCCCCCACCCTCCACCCACCGAAGTCATCTATCCCCTGAAAAATGTCTGGCTACACCATTCGTAGTTGTTAAGAATGAGAGTTTTCTCTTTTCCTGATATTTGTGATTTAATTTTACTCAAAGGGAATAGCTATTGTCTACTACTCGTTGTGCTCTTGGAAAACCTTAAAATCGAAACAGTTAGAACGTCTCCAAATCAGAAAATTTGACAGCACATTAATTGAACCTGCTGCACTTGAATCAGTAAAATTCTACTTATCATTTCACTTTCTGGTATTCATTGATTAAGTAGTTTTTTCTACTGATTTCTAATGAATTTTACTGGCCTGACAGTTAAACCGAAGTGCATCCTATTGATTCGCCAGTAGATAACAAATCGTTAACTGAAGATTCATTCGAATAATTCTACTGATTGAAATTACTGATTCAGATGAAGAGTGAAAGTAGGACGTCAACTTAAAAACTAATAACTAAGGACCTGCAATATTACCGTCACTTTTGCGACAGGCTAGATTTCACTGTGCTGTGTATACTCGAGATGGCGCCGTTTCTACATTGGCTGCTACTTATTTATGAAGTTACTGCCTTTATGCCTGAGCTGTTTTTTATTGGGGCACATGATTATGAAGTGTTCATTTGTTGGTGTATATTTACAGTGCACCTGTCAAATAAAGCATTGTTCTATGACAAACGTATCGTAAAGGTAAAAGCGTTTTAAATTTAAACTGTCCTGAAATAATAACGCGAATTTTACAGGCCTCTACTAATATCGTATCAAAATAAAATTTCATGGGATTGCAATTAAAGGTGTCTTCACGGTAAGCTCATTTTCAGAGCACGAATATTATTGTTGGTGGATTTCCGGAGGCATTGATTTGATATAAAGAAGATAGGTAAATTAGGTTAACCGATAGTTTACAGTTCTTTTTGCAATTGCCGAATATGGCGAATGCCCAAATACTATGAAGCTACGCCAGCATAAAATATGAGTAGGTATTTGAAAGTCCGCAAATAAACACTGAAAATAACGAGTCCAAACTTTTGCTCGGAGGACGATTGGTTTGACGTGCAATAGCAATGATCTTGTAAGGTTCTTCACTGTAGCAATGCCTCAATTAAATTCTCATAAAGTTATTTAGTATATTTATACATTTCTAGTTAAATAATATTAACCTTTTGCATAAAAATAACCATGGGTGGAGTGAGGGCAAGTAAAAAATATATATATATATCTTAAAAGAAACGGAACTATCCGTAAAACCAACACACACAGTAAAGTATACCAAGCTCATGAAACAATGTAAGTACTGGAATCTAACAGTATCATTTAAATTATATTTTACAATTTTTATACTGGTGATGTGGTTGTTTCGCGAAATGGCGTTACTGCCGGTGATGGGACTGATGTGTAGAGTTAGAAAAGAAATACTCAGGCCGGTTGGCACCAGAGATTGTCGTTGTGTTCATGCACTGCTGAGTCTAGGAGGGATCTACTTGTACAGCGAGGTGTCTGGTAGTAATAAGGCGCTTCTGACCTCCATACGTGTGTTCACAGATACACGAGATCACCATCCACCCGACTGGAGAGCAGTTCTAAGGACTGAGGGTGAGGTCACATACTTGGCAGCAGGGGTCAGAGGTCAACCAACATACGGTCGCTGCTTGTCCTTCTCTTACTGTATCATTCTTTATTCTGTGTTGAAGCCAATAAAATATTGTTTTTTTTGTGTAAATTTGCAGAAGTTGAACTATTTTTTTTCCACCAATCAGGTTGCGAGGAAATGTTTATCCTATCAGCAGACGCTAGCGGGAGCAGTGACAGCGCCCTTAACCACCAGTGCTCAGATATGTACACGCAGCACGATGTAAATACTCACGGAGTGACCTTCAATGTCTTTGACTTACACCCTGCCACTGCGGATTATTATCACATGCAACGAAAAAAACAGCATATGCCTCTTTGACCCCTACCCCCTCCTTCCCATCTAGATTTTTTCCTTTATAACATAAAGAAACTGAAAAGGTAAGATCCAAACACACGGATTTTTATGTGGTTTATACTAACTAACGCATGATTGAGACATTTTCTAATAAAACAAAATTGGAAATAGCAGGTCTAGCGTGAAGAAGGTCTGATTAAAAAAGTGTGAAGTTAATGCGAGTAGACTATAAACCAGTATCGAATATATATATATACATATAAGTACCAGAAATACCTTATAAGAATTCATTAGGGACTGTGTACAGTATATCTACCCCTCTCAGTGAACAAAAACCATTTAGGTGCCCATTTAAGTTAATTAGGGTGCCCTTTATTAAGTTTAGGGATGGGCCTTCACCTAGTGGTTATGTCAATGCCAGGAATGCAAGGTTCTGCGAATACCGTTCAGAACAAAGCAACAACACAATATAACGTGGTATGTCGATAAGGGATATCCATGGTAAGTATTTTTTTAAATTCTGATAGTTTGGCTATATGGAAGTATTGCGATGAGAGCTCCCAAGAATGTGACCTGCACCCCCGGAAAGTTGAATTTCTCGCAAATTAGATTTGTGACTGTAGGATACTATTACTAAGGCCGAAAGCAAATGGAATGTTTTTACATGCTTCCATGCTTAATAAGCTCCTAAAGTATGTAACATAAGTTACGAAACATATAATGCCTGTATGGGATGTTTCAAAATTAGTGTTACAAGCCTCTAAGGCTGGTAGTACATGTTAAATGGAAAAACTTTTGATTATAAACAAGATGTTGGTAACGAATAGTTCCCTCGCTGGCGGGTATGTACCTTTGCCACCACGTTCCCCAGATCTCACCAAGATGCAATTCTTTCTGTGGTGCTACATGAAGCCGCTAGTGTAGGTGACTCCTGTGAATTCAGAAATTACCCTCAACGCGTGTATACGCGCCACTGCCGCATACATTGAGGCTGCTGAAGATGTGTTAGCGGCAACTGAAGAAAGTGCGTTCCGTCGTTGTCAAATGCGCATCCGAGAAGACGGCCGTCATGTTGAACTGTATCTGTAACTAAGTGTGAAACACGTGGAGAGTTAAACGTATTTTGTAAGCACCCGCCACCATATTCCAATAAGCACCACTGAAATAAATAAAAAAATGCCAAGTATGGAAGCCAATAACAATAATTCTTATATCAGTGTCATTTACGAAGGATATCGAACGACATTACACGCCTCAAAGTGCGTACCGCGTTGTGAAGTTGTGAAGGAAGGTTGCCTACCATAATACTCTCACGTCCTCGAGGAATGTAACTAATTGTTTACGATCCCGTGTTTATGCACAAAATTTGTCCCATTTATTCGAGTAATACCAACCCTAGAGCGTTCTAACACAAATGTTGAAACAACCTGTAAAAAAAAGGCATTTTAAAGTAAATGTCGAAATTGAAACCTCGGCATCTTAGGGCTAATACGATAAATAAATTCTAGTAGCAAAATATTCGGAACAATCATCTAGTATTTGAAATTTGAAATTGAAGTAAGCAAAACAATGCCAGGAGTCCGCAACTTCACGTACGGGCATTATCAAATGGTTGCATATCTCGAAGGCGAACACAACTGGCGCGACATGAGGCGACAACGTGCAAGTAGATCAAAATGTATATACTCGTATGTGCGGATCCTACATCACCAATACTGATGTTTGTTTGTTGTTGGAAATAAAATGCAATCATTCTGTCAGACATTACAACTCAATTCCTAATCTTCCATTTTTCATGTAGTTAGACACATGTGTACTAACAAACGACTACAAGCGGTGCCCTCATACCTGAAGTTTATGGTGTCCATCGACATATTAATATTTATGGTATGCAAATTTCTGAACATCAAAATTTGGCTGCTCTTAAGTTGTTTTCGTTGCCAATAAATGTCCGAAGTCCTATGAGATTTCCAAATAAAATAAGAGCGTCAGTGTTTAGTTGAGTTTGGTGGTATTAGTTGGTGCTTAACAGCGAAGTCTTGGACCTCGGTGAAAGTGAACCGAGTTGAGTATGGGGCAACGGTGAAATGCAAGAGCAGGAGAGACAGGAATGTCTCCGAGAAAGTCCGCCTTCCAACGGCAACGTCTGCCATGTTGGCCACAAGCTTATATCTTGGTTTTCCCCGCCGGAAATTGAACATGGTGCGTCGTGGTGGGGGGCGACACGTCAGGGTTAACACTAACTTGCGACTCTAACGGTCACATGTTTTGTGGCATGGCGCAGGGAACTCATTTTCTATAGTCCATTCAATGTAATTTCAAACTTTTCTGAAGCCCTGGTGATGTTATACCTTCTTGCTATTCCTCCGNATTCTATAGTCCATTCAATGTAATTTCAAACTTTTCTGAAGCCCTGGTGATGTTATACCTTCTTGCTATTCCTCCGCCTCATGCAAAACAAATTTTACTAAGTTATAAAAATGACACCAAAGGAACAACACACTGTATTCGTGCTCACTCATTTTGATAATATTTTGCAAGACAACGANGCAGATTTCGTCTGCAAAAAGGAACAAACAACTTGCTGCGTGGGAGTGCCGGCGCGCATTAAAAACGGGATCTGCGCGTGGTAAATGACGTCCACGGGGACGTTCGCGCCTCGTCGATTATATATAGTCCATTCTTAGTTTCTTCCCAACTCTTCTGAAACCCAGCTGAAGTTTCGTCTACTTCCAGGATATTCCTCCGCCTCGTGCAAACAAAGCTAAACAGGGTCGACAAAATTACGCACCGCATTCAGTTAAATAAGGGGCGGCAGTGGCGTAGTGGCCAGGGCGCTCGCCTCCCACAACGGCGATCCGGGTTCGATCCCCGGCGGGTTCACTCCCGGACTTTCGCATGTGGGAATAGTGGTGGACGATGCCGCATGCCAGCAGGTTTTCTCGGGGTACTCCCGTTTCCCCCGCCCTTGCATTCCAGCGCCGCTCCATTCTAGGGTCTCATTTCTGCCATGCTCGGGGATGACGGTCACCTATGGGTCCAAGCTGGAAAGACCGTCACTCGGAGGATGTTGCCTTGTCCTGGGTGCACTCCTATCATGCCATTATTATTATTATATTCAAATGTTGGAGACAAAAAGTGTAAAGAAGTGGCGAATAAACTATAAATGTGAAGCAAACAGCAATCGGGTCACAAAAAATGAACGGATTTTTTGTCACAGCAACTGTCAAAATCGTTATATATACACATACACACACACACACACATTTAAATATATATTTACGCGTGGCATAGAGAGGAAGTGTTAGAAGCGACGCTGTCACTAACCCCTCCTCCCGCCCAACTTAAACCGTGTAGAGCCTTCCGGACGACACGTCACTCATCCACGCATACCGAGGTCAAGCCGAGGTGAGGTAGCACTTGCCACCCTCGGGCCTCCTCCTCCCATCCCCTAACAAGCCCAGTGAAATTTATAAACGCCGAGAAATGACGACAGTAAGGCGATTTCCACCCGAAGATAAAAACCCGACCGAGAAAATAGCTGACAAATTTGAAGATGGTGCCATGAGCACTCCTCCCCCTTCCCCCTAGTTAACCATGGGGCAACTGGGACATGCGCTGCGGAAAGAGAGCTGACAGGGTAAGTTTGAGGGTGCAGTCATCCCTCCTTCCACCAACAAGAACCATGGCATGTGTATGAAGTATTCGATTGTTCTGCACCCTCCTCCACACCCCTACTCCAACAAGGGAAGGCGCGTGTACAGTCTTAGGGAGGGAATCAAGAGAAGCGAATTTACGAGAGAAGAGGGGGACAGTTCGTTATCACCACACAAGGAGTTCAGTTGGTCAGTCATATCCGCGTCGAGAGATTAAGTCAGTGCAACAGTTACCAAGCGCCAGGGAAGTCGGAACCTGGCTACGTCCATCAGCCGCATCAGTCTGTTGCAACATTAAGGGGTCAGCCATATCGGGACGCGAAACGCGGGGCTCAGGATAGAAGCAGTCTGACGAGTAGTATCACCATGCTGGGACGCGAGTCAGTCAGTCAGTTACTCCATCAATCAGTCAGTTACCAGTCGTTACAACGCACCGAGAAGGCGGAGTCGAGTGGTGATATTCAACGATAAGTGCCATGTTGAGCTAGTGGAATTAGTCCAGTGCAGCCCATAGCCGAGAAGGACGGTTGGGGGCCCTGCTGGGATCACCTCACCGCGACGTGGTAGGTAGGTAACAGTCAGTCACTACCCTACGCCGAGAATGGGAGCGAGTGGTGAGCTCCAACGAGAGGAAGCCAGCTGAGTGCAACAAGCCAACAACAGAGGCCCTGTAAGAGGGTCATCCAGCTCACCAGATCTCATCAACAGCTGTAACATATCTGGTCCATCCAACTCACCAGATCTCAACTGCCGGAAAAACTATCATGCAACATGTGCAGATAAGTAACCACGTCGGCACTCAGGGACNACTCACCAGATCTCAACTGCCGGAAAAACTATCATGCAACATGTGCAGATAAGTAACCACGTCGGCACTCAGGGACCTGTCCTGTCACCTAATGCCCCCACAGCATCGGAAGCGTAGCCAGAACATTGTCATCAGCCCTTCAGGCCTTGAACTCGCAGGGCTATAAAGTATGTGTACTTCCCGCAACAGTTCGGGAATGTTTGAATTAATTTCCGTTAAATAAACCTGTTCAAAAGAAAGACGTAATGAAGTATATACCCTCAACCTTCAAGGCACCTACAGTCTATGCCAGTTAACCTTAACTGTAGACCCTAAGAACCATTCTGTACACCACAGGTGGGGAGTAGCATCAATATATATATATATATATATANATGAAATTACGCATGTGGTAAGTAATTTGCCGCAGAGTGACTATTCGTATCACGTGTATGGACAGAAATAATTAAACCATTTATTATTGTTCCCCTGGAAACATACATTTATTTCAACAGCATCTAAAAGTACCTGCAAAGAGGAATACAGTGATGTAGCAAATGCAATAGAAAGTTACACAAAAACGCCAAGAAATAATGTGCAAATATAGCTAAGTTAAGTAGGTAGCTAGCATGTGGCAGTGGACCTGAACTCACATATGTGAACAAGCAACACGCGCCGTGACTCATCCTGGTGGGACAGCTTCCTAATAGCAGCGCAGCACCAGTCCCCGTAATCTGTTCTGGTAAGTGGTACTACAGTAGGTTGCTGTACGTACGCAATGAACTTCACGAATGAGGAAAACTGGACGCACTACTTATTTACGGTGAGTGTGGCAGAAATTCCAAGCAAGCCGTCTAATGTATGTTGATAGGTATCCTAATCGGACGCCAATCTAACAGCAAACAATAAGAGGAATTTTCACCAGTCTCTGATCACGAGGTCATTGGAATTCCACAACACGAGTGCGACGAAAGACTGCTACGGGCGAGACGCATCAACTCCATGTGTTTCCAGGTGTCGATGCAAACCCCGACATGGGTACACGAGATATTTCCAGGTTCGTGGGAATACGTAAAATAAGTGTGTTACGGATACTGCGCCAACGGAAATTCCATCCGTCTCACGTGGTTCTTCATCAGGCTTTACATGTAGGTGATTTCCAGCAGCGTGTTCAGTTCTGTAGGTTTGTTCTGATATCTGTAATTCATGACAGCAATTATCTGAGGAACGTACTATTTACCGACGAAGCAACGTTCACATTCCATGGGCATTTACGAAATATGCACTACTGGGCGATAGAGAATCCGCGTTGAGTCTGGCACGTGGAGCACCAGCGATAGTGGGAAGTGAACGAGTGGTGCAGAATCGTTGGAAACTTCGTCATATGGCCATACTTCATTCAAGGGACAATGTCCCGTTGTACATACGTCCATTTAGTTAGAGAGACCTTACCGGCATTTCTATAAATCATGCCGCTCGACATATATCGTGATATGTGGTCTCAGCATGTTGGTTAAATTTAACGTTTCCATTCAAGTGTTTAGGGCATGGAGGTGTAAGATAGCCAGCTCGCTCCCCTGACCTCACACCGTTTGATTTTTTTCCTGTGGGGAACACTGAAAGATAGGGCTTACGACACGGCTCCTACAACGCCAGAAGACATGCGGGAACGCGTTGTGTTAGCTTGCAGAGGCAATACGCTATAAACACTTCAGGCCGTTCGTCGATCGGTACATTTGCGTTTACATATGTGTTTGACTGTCAATGGTAAACACAACGAGCATATGTTGTGAAAAGACCTAATATGAAACATTTCAACTCTTACTGTGCTCTTTTGTACTATGCATGCTGATGCGTTTGCATTTCTCTTGAGGTTGGTTTGTTCTATTTTTGTTGTGCATTTGTACAGGTAATGACTAGGAAACCAATCCCCTGAATTACGTCGGTATCAGAATAAAATGTAATGTATTGATATCAGACTTGCACTCGCATTGCCCGTCTTCCCTCCACTGCGGTGCTCTCCTTTGTCCAATATCGCACTCCATGCCCCTTGCCCCATTATAGGTAAGCGCTATGCTGCTATAAGAAAGCGGTCCCGCCAGGATGGGGCATGGCGTGTGTTGCTTGCTTACAGCTGTGAGCACAGGTACACTACCCCATGCTACCGGCCCTCTACATTTAAACATATTTGCCNTTGCCCCATTATAGGTAAGCGCTATGCTGCTATAAGAAAGCGGTCCCGCCAGGATGGGGCATGGCGTGTGTTGCTTGCTTACAGCTGTGAGCACAGGTACACTACCCCATGCTACCGGCCCTCTACATTTAAACATATTTGCAAATTATTTCTTGGCGTTTCTGTATTACTTGCCATTGCATATAGTGTATCACTGAATTCCTCTTTGCACATGCTTTCAGACAGCGTTGGAATAAATATATGTTTCCAGGGGGAAAATAATATGTAATTTAATTAGTTCTGTCCATACACGTGCTACGAATAGTCACTCTGCTGTTCATTACTTGCTCCCGTACGTAATTTGATTTAACGAAAACCTCATTTCGTAATCAGCCACCGTTCCGGAAAGTTAGGTGGTTTCCACGTTAGTCGGACATTCCTGTATATATACACACATAAGCATGAATGCGCGCACACACGCATGCATACAGATGTGCTTCGAAATAATGGTAAGACTTCTAACAAAACGTTTTAACGCAAGCACTGAGTACTGAAGTTGAAGTAAATACTTGTATTTTATTTGTATAAAGCAGGTGTTTTGAAGAACTTAATGTAATCATAAGTTCACGCCACTGCCTGGACACGTGATTTTGCCAGTTCTGGTGGCAATTCGTGAGACAGTGAACGGGTTGTGTTCAGAGTACACTGAAGATAAAAACCGAGAAAAAGGTTTTGTTGAATAAAAGAAGATATGTTTGGTTCAACAAAATTTCTAGTTTGTTAAGGGATTATTAAATATACTGTTGCGGAAGCCAAATTATTATTCTCTTCTTATTCGGTTGCCTGGAATGCATAATATTATGCTAATACAACTAAATGTATATATAACTGTACGTATGTTAGAATTCCTTGTACTAAATAATGAAAACAAGAAGGTCGATGTTTCTAACCCGATACACTTGTGTTTAACGTTACGTATTTGTGACCTAGAAAAAAACTATAAAAACTTATTTATTTTTATTGGCATATATGCTATCTAATGTATAACGTTAACGTAAAATATTTTTTTTTGTTTTTATATTTAATTTTTCGTTTTAATTCGAATTGTGTTCTCTGGGATTGTCTGTACTATTAAGCACCAATAGATACTCTAAAAATCAATGTTATCCTAATAGTAATAGGATTTTAATAATAAAACTCTCTACCTGCAAATTTGAACGAAGTCAATAAAATTACCTAGTTACCCTACATCAACAATATTAATGCCGGAACTAAAGTAATCTGATTTTCTTGTCTCAACAAATTAATAACAGATTTTTCCAGGTAACAAAAATTTTATTTGCACCAAACTAAACATTAATTTGACTAAATCACGATGCTTATAACGTTTACGGCAACCAAACAGTTTAGATCAACGTAATTTTGAAATAGTTGTTTGCACTAAATACACACAGATTAAGTCGACGCAACCGATTAAATGTTCGGAAGAGCCAATTATTTCTAAATGCTTGAGTTTGTCTAAGGGATGGAATGCAGATGTTTCGAGCGAGCAGATTAGTCGAGTTAACAACATATTGTCCGGTGTAAACACATATTCGTCAATTTTTTTTTTTTGTATCTGAAAATAAAATCTTTTGCTCAGTAAAATTTTTCCGAAAAGCGGAGAGATTTGTGCGGCTCTTCACATCGGGGTCTTGAAAGCCGATGGTGGTGAAGCGGGGTTAGTAAGGAGCAGAGTGGGAATGCAAGGACAGTGGAAAAGGGAGAGCGCCGAGAAAACCCACCGGCCAGCGGCACCGTCCGGCACGATTACCAAATGCGAAAAGTTGGGAGCGACCTCACCGGAAATGGAGCCCTGTTTACCTGGGTGGGAGGCGAGTGGTCTGGCCACTACACCACCGCGGCCCCACTTTTGAAGCAGAATACAAACAATAATGTATGTGTATTGTACTTTTCAAGGTCGTTGGAAAAGGAAGTGGAGCAGCCGAGTTGTCGAGTCCAGAGTACTGGAGAGGAACCTCCTGGCTACTTTGATAGTTTCTACCCAACCACAAACCTATGCTTGACACATTGTGCTATTGTATAGGCAATTTTAACAAATGCTTTGATTCGAGTGATTTCATTAGGAGCCCAATACAAATGTAATGTTAAATGTTTAATGTTACGCCAATTTTTTTTGTAACTGCTAGTTTGTTTCATTTAAATCTGACGTACGTGGCTAAGTTCTTTAAAAATGTTTAACCAAGAGCTTCTCTGAAATGATGACTAGCTAGATTGTTACCTCTTTATCTCTCCCTTTAAAGAAAATTTATGTTTACAAGTTTTTTTGTATAGATTGTAAACTACAGCTGTGCGTAAGCCAAATCAGGTCAATACCAGAAACCTAAACTAAATAAGAACCTATGTGACTTAAGCTTGATAACCAGAGCTGTAACGAAGCAGTGTTACGCTGTGTGAGGTACCGGTAGGTGGCCTGCGCGCACTCACCAAGGTGGATGCATGTTGTAGGCAGCCTGATGGGACCTCTGTACCCCCGGGTCATGTACCAGACGGCGCAAGGCATGGTGTATGCAGCGCCCACCCCGGCGCTGCCCAACGGGGTCATCTTCAGCTTGGCACAAGGTACCTTCCGCACGACCATCCCCTTGTCGGCAAATGTTATACCTTGTGATGACGTTGTGTGATCGTAAAAGTAAACTTCTTTCCTTCGCANAGAAACCTAAACTAAATAAGAACCTATGTGACTTAAGCTTGATAACCAGAGCTGTAACGAAGCAGTGTTACGCTGTATTAGGAAGTGTTGTGGCTGTGTGAGGTACCGGTAGGTGGCCTGCGCGCACTCACCAAGGTGGATGCATGTTGTAGGCAGCCTGATGGGACCTCTGTACCCCCGGGTCATGTACCAGACGGCGCAAGGCATGGTGTATGCAGCGCCCACCCCGGCGCTGCCCAACGGGGTCATCTTCAGCTTAGCACAAGGTACCTTCCGCACAGCCATCCCCTTGTCGGCAAATGTTATACCTTGTGATGACGTTGTGTGATCGTAAAAGTAAACTTCTTTCCTTCGCATTAAGATTTTAAGATGACCAACAGTGAGCAGCATAACCTCTGCACATTCACTTATGTTATTTAAAGTTTCCTTCTTCTAGATAACGTTTGTTGAATGCCATTTCACGTGGTGTTTGCTTGATTATGTCGAGATATGTATAGGTTATGTTATCCCCTCCTTATGGTTAAGTGTTTGGCATATGTAGGCTGTTCACAGTAAAGTGAGCACTTTTGGAAGCCCTTTCATTTGGAATAATAGTCAATAAAAATATTTTATTTTAGTCTTAGACGTTAACTGCAGAGTGCGGTGGAGTATACACAATGTGTTTATTATTTACATGGCAATATTTATTTAAAAAGGTGGTTAAAGGATAAAACATGGCTAAATGGGAAAAGTAACTAGGTCTTAAAAAGTTCTCACGTTACTGTGAATAGCGTATATCCATACTGTCACCCACAAGAGTGGGTCTCCAGTAATAGTTTATTGTGTGGACTGTACAAAGCAGAACTTTTAATTATTTTAAATTTAAATTAAATTTTTTTTTTAATTCTAGTTTTAGCTAAAAGTGTCTTGTAAATGTGTGCACATTCTCCATAAATGATCCTACAGCATCCGTAAGAGGACTGGACCTCATTTTGAACTTGCTGATTTCCTGCCACGAGTTGNGACCTCATTTTGAACTTGCTGATTTCCTGCCACGAGTTGTACTTTAGACAGATTTGTGCAGGACAACTGTAGTGGCTACAGAGGTAGTTCGTTGTGTTTCCTGATATTCTTNATTTACATGGCAATATTTATTTAAAAAGGTGGTTAAAGGATAAAACATGGCTAAATGGGAAAAGTAACTAGGTCTTAAAAAGTTCTCACGTTACTGTGAATAGCGTATATCCATACTGTCACCCACAAGAGAGGGTCTCCAGTACTAGTTTATTGTGTAGACTGTACAAAGCAGAAATTTTAATTATTTTAAATTAAAATTACATTTTTTTTTTAAATTCTAGTTTTAGCTAAAAGTGTCTTGTAAATGTGTGCACATTCTCCATAAATGATCCTACAGCATCCGTAAGAGGAGTGGACCTCATTTTGAACTTGCTGATTTCCTGCCACGAGTTGTACTTTAGACAGATTTGTGCAGGACAACTGTTGTGGCTACAGAGGTAGTTCGTTGTGTTTCCTGATATTCTTAATATTTGACTGCTGGTTGAGTTAGCCTGTTTTTTACCACAGTCACATTTAATCACAGTTAGTGCAAGCTGTGTGTACATAGTTCAGTTAGTTGTGCAAGGTAGTTGTTTCTTGGAGGGGTAGGTGTGTGGCTACAGAGGTAGTTCGTTGTGTTTCCTGATATTCTTAATATTTGACTGCTGGTTGAGTTAGCCTGTTTTTTACCACAGTCACATTTAATCACAGTTAGTGCAAGCTGTGTGTATATAGTTCAGTTAGTTGTGCACAATAGTTGTTGCTTGGCGGGGTAGGTGTGTGGCCAACAAAACCGATCAAAAGGAAAACTGTTGTGATACAGCCTTTATAAATTTTGTAAAGAAACAAAATTCATTAAAAATAATATAGTTATGCTACAAAATACGTAAACTGTATGTGCCATAGAATAAAAGTTATTTCATTTCCTACAAAGTTGCTTTTACTTACGAACCTGTATACCCTGGATGCGCTGCTGCGGAGGGAGTCGCTGAGCTTAATGGGGTTGTAGAGTTGTGGTGGTCCGAATGCTCACCTCCCGTCAAGGTGAGCGGTTTGATTACTGGCAAGACCTCCCGCACTTCCACACGTGCGGGAAAAGTGGCGAACGTTGCAGATGACCGGCTGATTTTCTCAGGTAGCTCCCATTCCACCCGCCTTTGTACTTGGGCGCACTTCCATCTTCACCTAACTACCCTTGTTACTTGAAGTCCGCCAGTTTTTGCAAGCAAACAGAGGAAAACTAAGAAAGAGCAATCCTAGACAGGTTATGGCTGACCTTACGAGCTAATATTTTAACAGAGTGTTGTACTAATTTTGCACATTATCTTGCGCTACATTCACAAGTACAAATATGAGGTGCAAGAAATAGCTCAACATAAATACATCACGCTGGTAAAGTATTTGTTTTATAAGTTAGCAAAAATAGTTATGTAAGATTGCCCTTTCAGAGCTGCTACAGAATATTACAATTTAATTCCCCTGACTTTTCCAGATTTTCCAGATGAAAATGGAGAAATTTCTAACCTTTTAAAGCATTTGCTGATAAAAAAATTAATGAAAAGAGCACTGCTTCATAAAATGTGATTAAAATAAAACATACAAAACATACTGTTCATATAAATAATCTACAGCGCGAGAAGTGCAGTTCTTCACTTGCCAGGCAATTTCTCTCACAGTTACAATTTTTTTTCTAGTAGCCAACATGTTTTAAATACATTTATTAAGCTGCTGATGAAAATATCTTAGCTGTAAAAAACTTTGTTACCTTAAAGCATATATTAGGTTTACATTTCCAGGATCAATCATCAATTTTCCTTAACTTTTTCCAGGTTTTTAAGGTTTTCCAGACCTGTAGCATTTCTGCCTTTCTAGGGTTTTCTATGGTTAGTTAGCGAAAACTTGTGTAATGCGATAAGCATTTATAGTCGCAATTTACGTCCCGCGCAATCTTAAGCGCAAAGTGTCGTCACTGCCACTGCCACAGCTATTGCCGAATGTTGTTCGAGCCTGCATCTTGGTGGGCGATCTCCACCTCTGAAGTGTCTGGACTGGACCAAGGAGCGTGTAAAGAGAAAGGGTTGGCACCCCAGGTTAGGCCTTCGTTCTTATTTGCTGGCTAAATTTGGGGCTGTAAACAATTACTTGCTGCCAACCACGCAGCGTAAAATCTACTAGATTATAATTAACCAAACTGTTATTCAACATTTTAGGGCTCAATGAAACTTATTTGCAGGAAAATAATTATGCATAACTTAGCTAATTCTTTTCGTAATAAAATTTTTTATTTTAAATTTTCTAGAAAAACATTGTAAGTGAAAAAAAATTAAAGCTAAAAATTTCGTAAGTCACGAGTTTGTAATAGTATTNGCAGCGTAAAATCTACTAGATTATAATTAACCAAACTGTTATTCAACATTTTAGGGCTCAATGAAACTTATTTGCAAGAAAATAATTATGCATAACTTAGCTAATTCTTTTCGTAATAACACTTTTTATTTTAAATTTTCTAGAAAAACACTGTAAGTGAAAAAAAATTAAAGCTAAAAATTTTGTAAGTCACGAGTTTGTAATAGTATTTACTGGGGACGTTTAAGATTTTCACAATTGATTTGGGGTTAGAAATTTTNTGTAAGTCACGAGTTTGTAATAGTATTTACTGGGGACGTTTAAGATTTTCACAATTGATTTGGGGTTAGAAATTTTGCAACAAAGCACTCAAAATCTTATTACACGTGTTATTTTCGGACATATAAGTGTGGTTACANGGGGTTAGAAATTTTGCAACAAAGCACTCAAAATCTTATTACACGTGTTATTTTCGGACATATAAGTGTGGTTACATGTTAAACACATAAACATACGTATTTGTTATACAGCAAACATATTATAAAACTGTTAACAACCTTTCTTAATATCTTTGTTGAAAGAATTACGAAAGAAATGAGTTCAAAGACATGAAACCTACCCAACGGGCATACAGTTTCAAATATCAGAGGTGCCACCAAAATTGATTTACTACGGCACCAAGCTTCATAAACTTCAAATAGCTTACCATATTACTTTTCCAATGAAAAATATTACTACGAATAAAAAAAAAATACTGTAATCATACATTTGTGTTACTTTGCGTAAAATCCAATTCACTTTACACTGTGTACAAGTTTGTATGTATCTTAAATGTTGGTATACACGTGAGTGTCGAAGCTTAATGAGAAGTTGTAGGCCCTATCCAGGGTCACCTCCCTGGACTGGAGCACATAATTGGCCTGCATGTCTCCACTTGCTGACGCTGGGCCGAGCGTCTGGATATTCATCGAGGGGCATGCTTCCAACAGGACTGTACTGCTCCTCGTGTTGCCGCTATGGCGCATCAGCATCTTGACGTAAGGCTCCCGCACNCGGTATACACGTGATTGTCGAAGCTTAATGAGAACTTTTAGACGCTATCCAGGGTCACCTCCCTGGGCTGGAGCACATAATTGGCCTGCATTTCTCCACTTGCTGTCGCTGGGCCGAGCGTCTGTATGTTCGTCGAGGGGCGTGCTTCCAACAGGACTGTACTGCTCCTCGTGTTGTCGCTACGGCGTGTCAGCATCTTGACGTAAGGCTCCCGCACTGGTGGATTGGCGATGGCAGACTGATACGTGGCCGTTATCATCACCATCACTGGACTTCCACTGAGGAGTGTGCTTCCAACAGGACTGTACTGCTCCTCGTGTTGCCGCTACGGCGCTTCAGCATCTTGACGTAAGGCTCCCGCACTGGCGGATTGGCGACGGCAGACTGATACGTGGCCGTTACCATCACCATCACTGGACTTCCACTGAGGAGCGTGCTTCCGCCATACCAGTTAACACCAAGGAGCAGTTTACCTCCTGCACGAGTCACACTTTCTATGCTGCCAAATGTTACGCCAGTTGTCTCGTGAGGCGTTCGTCACGACATGTGCCACGGTCATAGGCGTGCACACAGGGTGCGCTGTGTGCGTGCCTAGGCACACCCTAATGATAGACAAATTTATTAGTTTAAAATTGTGGTCTTTGAGATTGCACGTGCTGGTCCGTATGAGCTCGAGGCATGGGCGTGGTTGCAACTCTGAAGGTGCTTTGATTAAATTCGTAACGGCTTATAGCAACTATTGGTGCTCATGCTGACAGTTCCATTCACGGAGCGAGTTGGTAAAAATAAATTTTTTTGGGAAATGGTTGCGGAATGTGGCATTTTCATAGTATCCTCTGTGACACGACGTTTCCTTAACTACGACTGTTTTAAACTTTAAAACCAATCATTTCCGTAAGGGGAAGCCCTTGGAATTTATAGGTTGCAATTGGTGATTCNAACTGTTTTAAACTTTAAAACCAATCATTTCCGTAAGGGGAAGCCCTTGGAATTTATAGGTTGCAATTGGTGATTCTCTAATTTCGTGGCACATCCCAATGATGAAATCTGCACATGCCTGTAGCATTGCGTCTGTCTGACAGTATGCGAGGTGTTAATAGTCTGTCGTTTCATGCCATGGGAAGGTCATGCTAGTAAATAATTCAGCTACATAATTTTGGTTCGCAATCTCAAATCAAAGCATAAAATAATTTTAGTAATATTTCAAACTTGATGTAATGTGGGAGACTGTTCATGTGATGTATTAGTTACAAGGAGGGGTAAGGAATAATGTGCTAAGATGGCAGCGTGTTACCTGCGGTTGCCATCGGTAAGGACAAGATGTACCCATGCGAGTTTTAAGAAACACATTTAGTTTTATAAAAGGGTAGCATGGGTGAGTCAAGCTGATTGACTGAAGCATGGATATACGAGAGTTCCCTGTACACAAGTAACAGTTGAACTGAAAGTGTTTCCTGTCGGTAGAAAGTGAAGTTTGTAAGTTCAGAATGCAGAAACAGAGAAAATAATAAAAGTTGGTGACAACATGCAGAGCTATACGGAGGAAAATTCACGAGTTCCACACTGTAAGGAAAACCTTTAATTGACCAGTGCATTATGAGAGGATACCATCTTAAACTGCAGTAGAGACTACTTGCAGAATTTCTTGAAAAGTTGAGTGTTTCAATGGAAGAAGTGCTAGTCCGAAAGGCCAGAACTTACTGTGCGGAGAGGACGGTATCTAAGAGAAACGAGTGAGTACTGAAATGCTAGTAGGAATAGGTGTGTGTAGATGAAACATACGTACGTGCATGATGCGCATTGTGGCACTTCCTGCTGGCAGCCTAGCACTAAAGTAGGTGTAATGGAATCCATTGGTAAATAGTCACTTTTGATATTTGTGCATGTTGGTGGAAAAGGTTTTGTCTCAAATTATTTACTGATTTTCAGATGATAGCAAAAATCGGGTCACTATCATAATGATATGAACTATGAAAAATTTTTTTATGTGGGTGAAACAGACATTCCTTCGAAATATACGTAGGAACAGTGCCATAATTCTATAAAACGCCAGCTATCGCAATGTTTAAGTAAATAAGAAGCCTACATCCGCCAATGCAATATCTGACATTCAAGACTGTAGGTAGTCATTTCTAAAGACAATTTACTACTTTTGGTAAAAAGTTATCATAGCACAAACAATTTCAAGGTTGATGAATCATCAAGGAATGTGGCCAGACCTCATTTGAATCCCACAGAGGGGTAGTCAGGAATTTACTTTAAAAGAATTATAAATGTCTATATTTGGAAAAAATATGAAAACTACAATATTAAAAATTCTGGTTCGAAAGATAATTTACAATCAATGAACATCCTTCATGTGCAAGGCAGACCACACTTTATTATATTTTTTAAAAAATTGGTTATTTTTATTTTTATTTTTATATTTTGAATAATATATTTTAGTTTGGAGGGAGGTCCCAATTTCCTTGGTCCTGATTTCCTCCCCTCCCTCCTTGGATATGCCTTTGGAATCCCACCATACCATGCAGATTTAAGTCCTGCTGATAATGTTGGGGGGATATCCAGCTACCTACAATATAAACAAAAACTGTGTGAGAAGTTATTTGGTTTATTTATCGTACAGCATGTGAAAAAANATCCAGCTATCTAGAATATAAACAAAAACTGTGTGAGAAGTTATTTGGTTTATTTATCGTACAGCATGTGAAAAAATTTTAAGCCGACTATTTTAAATAATGATGCAAAAGTGGCCATGGAAGTAGACGAGATAATTTTAATCCTTGGTTTATCATCCGATGACAGTTCTTCAGGCTACACTGATCCTTGTGACACTACAAACATCTGAAGGTTTCAGCTTGACTCGGAATAGGTGTTACTAAGTATGTACGGTTGTTAAGGATAGTGCCTTCCCGCAGTTATTTTGTATGTTCGAGGGNTATCCAGCTACCTACAATATAAACAAAAACTGTGTGAGAAGTTATTTGGTTTATTTATCGTACAGCATGTGAAAAAAATTTTAAGCCGACTATTTCAAATAATGATGCAAAAGTGGTTATGGAAGTAGACGAGATAATTTTAACCCTTGGTTTATCATCCAATGACAGTTCTTCAGGCTACACTGATCCTTGTGACACTACAAACAGCTGAAGGTTTCAGCTTGACTCGGAATAGGTGTTACTAAGTATGTACGGTTGTTAAGGATAGTGCCTTCCCGCAGTTATTTTGTATGTTCGAGGCCTCGGAACACATTAGCTCAAAGGCCAGCTCTTGCTTACTCTCCACTTGTCTCATCACCTCTATGCACAAGGTGCTTAACTGGCATGCATTCTTTCTCTCAGTGGGGCGGCGTTGGCCGAGCGGTTAGACTGTTGTAATAACGCAGTAATCTTAAATTACCGGGACATGTGTTTCAATTTCGTTCGTTTTTCTTAAGCTTTGCTAAGCTTCGTAATATTTTTATCGGGTTTCAAATTAAAGCCGCAGTGGTCAGTTTTACCGTGATAGTTTGTTTATCGGGCAGACGTTTGCCGTTATACGTTTATCAAGCGAACGGTTGCAGTTTCNTTCAATTTCGTTCGTTTTTCTTAAGCTTTGCTAAGCTTCGTAATATTTTTATCGGGTTTCAAATTAAAGCCGCAGTGATCAGTTTTACAGTGATAGTTTGTTTATCGGGCAGACGTTTGCAGTTTTGTTTCGAACTTTGGAGTTTTGTTAAGCGTCAGCATTATTTAGCTTTTTTCAGAATGCGTCAACAAGTTTTGTTGTACGAGAGGTTCGTTTATCTGGATGTTGATGGCATCGACAGTTTTAGTTTCTACGACGAAGTTTCGTTAACGTGTCAGTTTCGATANTTTAGCTTTTTTCAGAATGCGTCAACAAGTTTTGTTGTACGAGAGGTTCGTTTATCTGGATGTTGACGGCATCGACATATTTAGTTCCTACGACGAAGTTTCGTTAACGTGTCAGTTTCGATTACGTGTTGAGAGTGTGCGTGGCTCGTCAGGCCCTTATCTTTGGAGAGGGGGGTGAGAGGCAAAAAAGACGCGTGTGTCTGTCGCCCTTCGAGTCAGCTTCACTTCAGGTCAAGCAGTACTTCAGGTCAGTCGCCCTTGAGGGCAGGTCGGCGGCGGAGTCAGTCGCCATCGAGTCGTCGTACAATGTTCGCCTAGGCCGCTTCCGACGCGACAAGAACCCCCACATCGGCAACTAGACATTGCTATTTTATTTCTCCGCTGGTGTGGGAGGTAGCCGCATTTAAGTTTCTTCGGGCCAGTTTTTATAACAAGAATTAATTCGTAAACGACTGTGGTTCTGTTCTGCCCATATCTAGTTATCTTTGCACATTTCATACTCTGCATATTGTGAACTTCGGCTGTGAAAGTTGTTACTTCAAGATTAAATAAACATATATAACAAATACACTGGAACTTGGACTTATTTCTTAATTAATCGGCGTTCATTTTACTGAGTCTCTTGTTCCATCTATGAGCTAGTCGACTGTACATCGGCCCCTTATCGTTGGCCGGTCTAACTGTAGCGCCCAACATTACAAAATGGCGCCCAACGTGGAGCAGGAATGATTACCACACACGAAGAGAGATCTACGAACATCTAGCAGCACATCACGTCACGTTACTGGCAGTTACAGGTTTCCAGCATCACGACGCCGAAGTTTCAGGTACGAGACGACCTCATTCATCAACTGCAATGGTAAGAAATCTTCGACCTTGTTTATCAACTACAAAGGTAAGAAATCGTCAAACGTCAATGAAGTCATCGTTCAAGTAATTGGACCACGGGTATTGCAGTTAATTTCTATGCAGGTTATGTTATGATAAAGTACATTCGCCAAGAATTGTTTTTTTTTTTCGTGTGCAAGAGTGTTAATTTCGCGACTAGTTATTTTGTTTATTTGTTTACCACGTCGTAACTGACATAAAAATGGCGCAATTACTGCAGAACACGCAGGAAACTATAAAGATGATACAGGAGATGTTACAGGAGATTAAACAAGAGTTTAAACAGGGACAACAGGAGTTAAAACAGGTAATAGGACAAGAAATTAGGCGACAAACAGAAAAGAGTGAGAAACAATTTGAAGAAGTAATAACAAATATTGACAAGTGGGGGATTGTATCTCTAAATAAGTTACGAAAGGTTTCAACAGTAATTGCCCCGAGTAAAATTAATATAAATAGCAATGACGTACCAAATAAAGGTAATACTGACTGTGACAAAGAAGGTAAAGAGTTAGTTGGTGAAGGTAGAAAGGCAGAGGTTAAAAATAAAGAGGATAGAATTGCAGTGGGGAGTGTACCTAACTGCGGTGAAGGCAGTAAGTTGAATATAAATGTAATAAAGAAAGGGAGACTTCAGGTTAGGGGGTTCGAATAAATGGTAATAGTAAAGTAAAGCGGTGAAAGGGATCAGCTGGTGAATTGCAACAGGCAAGAGTTGCTGAGAGTAAGGGGTATCGTAGATTGAAACATTATGCAGTTTTCAGGCAACGTTTTGAAAGGAAGAAGCAAATATTGAAAGAAGGGTTAGTAAAGTAATCAGGAAAAAGATAGGGAGTAAGAGGGTAAAGACAGTTGGGAAAAAGAAAAGGAAACAGAGGGGTAGATTAAAGACAGTAGGCAAAAGGAAACAAGTGAAGTATAGTATGAGAAAGGTAGTAAGGAAAAAGGGAAAGAAATTGAAACACAAGGATAGAACGAAAAGGAAAAGGAAGAAGAAAAAATGCAGAAAGCAGAAACACTGCAATTGAGATAATAAGTTAGATCTGTCTTTTTTTTTAAATACTTTCTTGTATAATTTTTTTTGTATACTATGATTATACAGTATTAAGGTAAGAGAGATAAGGAAATAATTTTNAAAAAAAAAAAAAAAAAAAAAAAAAAAAAAAAAAAAAAGGAACCGCAAAAGTAAGTAACAATGTGTACAGGATACAGAGGGAAAACCCTTCTCAGGCAAAAGTAAATAATTTATCATTTAATTGGAATAGAAAATATATCAGACTAATAACCTAGAAAATGTTATTTGGTAAGAATTAATTATCGTAATAGCTTGTTCCTGTCAATATGTTTCAAAAAGGAATTTGTTTCAAAAAACAACTTGGTAGGGTCACAGACATCTTAATTTTATTCAACTGTTGTTTAAATTTTCCAGAATAGGAAGTAGATAAACTGAAAAAGGATGAATGGTTTTTATAAATCCTGCCAATGTTGTAATAAAATAATCATTTGAAATTGTTTGTGAAGTGCATCCAGTGTCGTGGGAATGTTGAATTTAGAAATGACTGATACACTCTTTAAAAAAATTTAAGAAAATTTTAGTGCTAATGATTGAGGTTGTGTTACAATGTAGGGGATTGTCATTATAATAATATTTTGTAAGTATAATTAGCAATACAGGTTAGTGGTTCCAGGCAACTGCATATCAGAATAGTGTCCTCTTTTGCATTGCATTTTTGTAATTCAGTTTTTAGTTGTGTTTTGTCTTAAAAAAGTATTTGCTCAGTTTTTAAAAATAATTATGAAATTACTTATTGAGTAAAAACACAAAACACTTCTGAGTATTTTATTTGATGAGTTTTGTATTTGAAATTTAGTGATTGTGTTAAATTTAAATCTTGGCATTGCCATAGGTGAAACTTTTAGTTTATCAGTATATCTCGTACTGTGCACATACACGCAAGGTTTTATTTTTCAAAGGACATTTGTGAATTTTCTTTAAATATAAGTAGTGTTTTATTTCAAAATATGTAAAAGTTAATATAATAATATTTTGTTAACATGTTCTATAATTTTACTACTTTAACTGACTATTGAAGGAAAGGTAATTGGTAAGACCGTAATAAAAACTTTTGTCGAAATTGCTAATTAATCTAAGGAAAATGTTCTAATATTATAATTACCATAAAGTGTATTATTGAAGATTTGGTGAATTTAGATATACCTTCGCAATTATGTAGTACAAGCTTAAGCTGTCATGGGCTATTGTGTAATTGTAACTAAGTGATTTATTAATGCAGAGTACCGAACCGGAAGTGCTATATAAAGGTGAATAAGTTTTATTTTTTATTTTTTTGAAAATTGTGTAACATAAAGAAGTAAGTACTGTTATTTTACATAAAGAGTTGACAATAGGAACTAAAAGGAAGATTACTTAAGGATGCATTAAATGGTACCTAAATTTCTAAAGGTTGAGGTGTTGTATAGTTTTGAGCCTAAGTATTTGCATAAGTAGTAGGAGATGTTGCTGCAGTTTATGGTGTCCTGGGATCAGTGACACAAGGAGGAAGTGTAGTTAGATTGGGACAGGTCTGGGGCCCTTTGTTTTTTGTCAGCACTGACCTAGTGAGAGGCAGTCGCAGTGACTTTTATTGTTTTTTGACAGCACTGACCTATGGGAGGCAGTCGCAGTGGCGTTTGAATAGTTTTGGGCAGACCTGGGTCCCCTTTTGCAGGGTGTGTGCTGATCCCAGTGAGAGACCAAAGGGCAGCAACCCGCAATGAAGCATCGATGGCACAGGTGGAAATACACCCTCAACCACACATTATAACAACAGGTAACTGATTGAAACCAGTAAGGTGTAATTTTCTTGCAGCATCCCCGGCAATACCTTATTACTCTTCAACTGGTGAAGTAATTAATTAGGTCATGAGTTAATTAAGTGAATATTTTTGTTATGAGTAATTACCATGTTAAATATGTAAATTGTTTTCAAGGAGCAGAGGCACAGTGGTTCACAGAACAGCAACATAAAAGATAGGTTTCGCTTTGGGAAAGATTTCTTCCAAATCTATCTCAAACCGNGGGGGTTAATGTAATGATGCAGTAATCTTAAATTACCGGGACACATGTTTAAATTTCGTTCATTTTTCTTAAGCTTTGCTAAGCTTCGTAATATTTTTATCGGGTTTCAAATTAAAGCCGCAGTGATCAGTTTTACCGTGATAGTTTGTTTATCAGGCAGACATTTGCCGTTATACGTTTATCGAGCGAACGGTTGCAGTGTTAAGCGTCAGCATTATTTAGCTTTTTTCAGAATGCGTCAACAAGTTTTGTTGTACGAGAGGTTCGTTTATCTGGATGTTGACGGCATCGACAGTTTTAGTTTCTACGACGAAGTTTCGTTAACGTGTCAGTTTCGATAACGTGTTGAGGGTGTGCGTGGCTCGTCAGGCCCTTATCTTTGGAGAGGGGGGGTGAGAGGCAAAAAAGACGCGTGTGTCTGTCGACCTTCGAGTCAGCTTCACTTCAGGTCAAGCAGTACTTCAGGTCAGTCGCCCTTGAGGGCAGGTCAGCGGCGGAGTTAGTCGCCATCGAGTCGTTGTACAATGTTCGCCTAGGCCGCTTCGGGTGTGACGAGAACCCCCACATCGGCAACTAGACTTTGCTATTTTATTTCTCCTCCGGTGTGGGAGGAAGCCGCATTTAAGTTTCTTCGGGCCAGTTTCTATAACAAGAATTAATTCGTAAACGACTGTTGTTCTGTTCTGCCCATATCTAGTTATTTTTGCACATTTCATACTCTGCATATTGTGAACTTCGGCTGTGAAAGTTGTTACTTCAAGATTAAATAAACATATATAACAAATACACTGGAACTTGGACTTATCTCTTAATTAATCGGCGTTCATTTTACTGAGTCTCTTGTTCCACCTATGAGCTAGTCGAGTGTACATCGGCACCTTATCGTTGGCCGGTCTAACTGTAGCGCCCAAAGTTACACTGTTCGCCTCCAACCGAGACGAACCAGGGTTCACTTCCGGTTTTTCGCAAGTGGGAATCATGCTGGATGATGCCGCTGATCGGGGTTATTTTTGGGATCTCCCTTTTCCCCTAGCCTTGCATTCCGGCACTGTTCCATTACTACCTCATTTCACCCTCATCGGCTCCTCGCTAAGAGCTGCCCACATCTTTCAACTCTCAACTATCTCTCAGTGACCTGCCTGAGTGTAACTTTAAGCTGTTACTCTTTATTTTAATATCACACTAATGAATATTAAAATATGATGAATGTGTGAAAATTACTCTAACTTTTCTATATAGTAATTTTAGCATTGAAAAAGTAGTATAGAAAATTGATTCTGAAAACACCCAATTTAGCCATTCTCATGTCCAAAAATTAATCCTTGGGGTTGAAATGAGAACTTGAAACTAGTCTGTGCGCGCGAAATGCATTTTGTGTTTAGACAGTAGACACCAATACAGAATATCCAACCATTTTTTATCCATGTCTTGTGTGTGTGTGATGGAGAGGGGGAGGGGGAAAGTTGCAAAACTATGGCACTATCGGTCGTCTCTCTTATTTTCAACCTTAGAAGGTGGTGTTTATTATCATTTGTTCGTGAACATTCTGTATAAGGGAAAATTATGTTAGAGGGTAATTTCGTTTTGAAAACATGTTTGTAGACGAAGAGAAGGCAGTTTATTAAGCTAGAAAATGTTACAAGAGGGGATGTTATAACAGGGTTCCATTGCATTCTCGGTAATGTAAGTATAATAAGTATTAAAAAGGCATGTGTGTGCACATGTTTACGATTATATTTGTTTATAAAAATAAGCCCTTGAGAGCAAATTACGGCTTTGGAGTATGATCTGCTCAAATATAGTTGATACATACAAGGTCAGGTTAGGAACCCGAGTCATCATGACAGGCTTGTCACCTGTTTCCTTTGGCTGCAATTAAGAATTAAAACATTAATTGGAAACAGCAAATACAGGTCCGTTTCCGTATATCATCAGTGCATACAGTATAATTCTTAATGCCAATTTTTTTTTTTATTGTTAAACCAGCTTAAGCCCTTTTAAGCAGTCGTGATTGCTCGACTAGCGGACAACGTGGTTAGGGCGCAGACGAGCGGGCGGCAAACAAACGCCGATCCGTGCGTGTAATCGGCGAGCCAACACACTCACACGTCCGAGCCGTAACCCCTTTATCCTTGGTGTGGGATATGGCTCTCCCGCAAGGCACGCCTTCATTCAATGCCCAGGCGTCGGCCACGCACCTACATCGCGTCCTGGTTTGGACGCAATTTCCTGCGCCCGCGCGGCGTCGCATCAGCAATGGCGTCGCCCCGCGGGACGCGTGTGGTGATTCAGTCCGGCTCGGCGGCAGGATGGTTCACGGCCAGCGTTCCGGAATGACTGACAAAGGTGAAGTGCGCAAGAGAAAAGAAACACCTACAAACACCTGCCTAGAAAACTAATGGGTACTCTATTATATTTCACCTTATTCCAACAACGCAAATATTCTAAGTAACAGTACGATGGCAACGCTTGATGTCTTAAGATGATTCTTAAGTTAATTATAATATTGCTTTCGAAACTGGTCGCCAACAAACGGGAATGGCTACTAACTTTTTTTTGTTAGTTACCACGCTTCAAGAGGTGGCCATTGGGCATAATATGGAAACACAGCGTCGATGAACTTAAATTATGTCGATGACTCGAAACAGCAGTGCGTCACTGTTTCGAAGCATTGGGATTTCTCAGCGCGTCAACAGAAACACGACTGATACTCGCACACAAAGTAGGATTTGCACATTAGCAGATGACGCCGAGCAGACCGAGCGAAATTTGGCGATTCATAACTTTCCAGATTTTCTGCATAAATTTCCAACTAGTGGATATGTATTTTTATTTCATTATAATTTTTTTATTTGTTACATGTGAGGAGATGTGTCCAGGGAATCTGTGTAACTGTAGTGTGTAGCCCTTCCGACCAGGAGGTACTTAACTGGCAAATAAAATGGCGGTAGTAAGGCGTGCAATACAGATTTAAAGAGAGTTCATTGCATATGTGGACATAAATCTAATCGACCCATTGACTCTGAGAATGTATTTACTAAACTAACTCACTACATATACAATGTTTAGGATAGTTAAATTTTTCAAACAAAATTTGGATAAAAACATTACTAGTTGCGAATATTCCATTGATAGGGCAAGATAATTGCTACGCTCCCACTCAAAGTAATATGCGAAACCAGGACACACGTGACATCTAGCGGATGAGTTGACACTACAAGTTTCGAAGTAGTATCGATATTGGTACATTCTCACGAACCAATAAACTCTCTCTTCGAAATTTTTTTATTGTATGATAATGTGTAAATAGTATTCTATTAAAGGTTGGGAAGATCAATGTTGAAAGTTTGGTAACCATAAGCAAAACTAGATAAACGCTAGTTTGGAAAGGTACCATTTTCTCTCTATTTTCTAGATTAAACAACAGGATTATTGTAATAATCGTAAATCAAATATAAAATAACTTCATTAAAAAGTAAAATATTACTCTTTTACAATTCACGAAGATAAAAATATTAATTAAGAGTGACCCCTTTACAACATTGCGCAACAAAGCATCAGAAATTTTCTCTATGTCAAATTCTCCCGTAAGAAAACTCATTTTGTAGTAGAATTAACCTTACTTATACTAAGGTTTATTCTATTCACATTGGGAAGCTCAATGCTTCTAGTTTGGCAATTAAAATTTTTCGCCACTAGATGAGCGCTAGTGCCACATGTGTAACATATATTATATATATTTTTTTACATTAAAAAACAAAATAAATGCAAAAATAACATAAATCAAATATAAAATAACTATGTGTCTAAACAAAATCGTTCTGTCTTATTGTTCCCATAGCTTAACAATTTAATAAAGGTGACCTCTTTGGTACTCTGTTTAGTATAATGACGCCGACCGTATATTCCCCTAGAGGCCTTGTCGACCCATGTACACCACCTAGCGGAGTAGATAGGAACTACTTACACCAAGAACCGGCCGCACGCCGCATACCAGAGGCCACTTGCTCAAGGTATGCCACCGAAGTCAGTGCAATAACTGCCAGTACCACAAGGTATAATTATGTTGCAACCTTATTAAATGGCCTAACATACATTTTTTTATTAACACCACATTTTTTAATAGTACGACCATGGAATGTGAGTAAATACCTACACAGATAATAGAGTACTTCAGGTAAAAGTGCCGACCACATGGTCGATGGGATCTATATAATCAAGTAATTTTCCAATAATCAAGTAAAATTCTGGCAGTGGGACACTTAAACTCTAACCGAGCCAAAACAAAATTCTTGTGAAAAGTGACATAATTTTAATATGGCTTAAAAATACATTTTAATTAATACATAATCAATTTCTCAGTGTATACAAGGGTTATATGTATGTTATTTTCTTTAGGTAGTGAAAAAAGACTCACTATGAAATTATTTGGAAATTGTGAAAATTATTACTACATAATTTTATCAGATTTGTTAGGTTAATACTAATAGTAATTAACATCATGCAATTAATTACGTATTTTCAAGATCTCTGTGTTACATTTTATTCATTCCATTTACTGCCGAGAGAAATTCTGTTTGGAATGTGGTGGACAACCACCGTTACCTCCACCATGCCACACCCGCCATAGTCTGAGAATAGTGGGCATCAGGGCAGGTCGCATCACGCAGCTCGGGGGTGAAGCATCTTTTGATACGCCGCTCACTTCACTGCAATACACTTTGATCTTCTACTGGAACATTTTTATTTGATTACTTCTTGCATCAACGAGTACGACCCCCTCCTTCCGAAGCAGATTCGCAGCCCCTCTGGCATAATTTCCAACTCGATATTTAGTTCAGCATCCTTCCACACTTTGTTACAGCAGCTGTGGCTAGTGTGGGGCCTCATGCCGAATGCCTGTTTCATTTTATGTACCATCTAATCTGGCCTTTCTTAAATACAACTAGTATTTTCTTGAAACCAATGTGTATTCGTACCTTATTCCCGCTTCACGGAGAGCTTCAGGGCGACGGCCCCTTATAACTGTCAAGTCCCTGCCACACTCTCTACATCACGCAAGTTAGAGTATGTTTTATGTAAATTGAAGTGTTTTAAGTCAGTTGATGTGCGCCAGTACGTCCCTTGTCGAAGGGAGACGGTTTGGGCGCGCGGTGTACCTCGAGTTGTGAAAGTGCCGGGCGCCAGCTCAGTGTTGAGCAATGAGATCGGGTCGTGGTTACTCACCCTATGGGACTCGAAGTCCACACCATCAGATAATAGGAAAATGCGAGCTGTATGGCCGCTACGCACGCCTGGATTAATTAACGCACTATTGGTTATATGAAAGATAATTATTTTATTTAACACTTTAACCGAAACAGACACGTGGTGACCGCATGGTCGTACAAGGTAACACACTAATGGCTCTCCCCTCGGTGCGATGTAACATAAAATACAAGTTATTTCGTGGATGATGTGATGATGCGATTACTGAGTGAGGTTGCAGCCTCAGAGGCTGGTACCGAGGTTCTTGTGAAACGAGAGACTTACCACGTCCGCCTGCGTTGAAGTGATGAAGCCTACTAGACTGAGAACTGCGCCGGCTCCCGCTACCTAAGCGCGCGATGCCAAGCGGTGGAAAGATGAAACATAATGCGACTTAAAAATGCTAATGAGATGTAAGAAACTTATATACCTTAAATTAACATAGTCAAACATAATTACCCTATACAACTTACATAATAAAACACAATTACCCTTGCACAAATACACAATATATCAGGGTTATATTAATATTAAAAGNCTTATATACCTTAAATTAACATAGTCAAACATAATTACCCTATACAACTTACATAATAAAACACAATTACCCTTGCAGAAATACACAATATATCAGGGTTATATTAATATTAAAAATTAGTATCGCAGCAGCCACTGTATTGCCAACTTAATAATGTCACATGTCCCTGGCTGGCTGGGTATGTGATGACTGTCTTTAAAACACAATAAATGTGATATAAATAAATACTGATTAGATGCACTGAACCAATAAATAATAATGATTAAATTATTAAGCTCTGGATAATTAATGACACTGGTGCAATTTACACACATGGACAAATACACTTGATAATTATGGCACTGAATAAATACATATAACCCTAAATAACTATACTGATGCACTACGATCGATTATGTCGCATTGATGTAATTATATTAGTGAACTCTGATTAATTACATAGCACTGAATAAACAATATTGATGAACGCAAATTGATTACATAACACTGAATACACTATCACTCTTGCCCACATGCCCGCCGGTGTGGTGCATTTGGAGTAGAGGACACTACGGTGGCAGTCACAGTGGGCACAAAGGTACCAGTGAACGCCTAGTTCACGCCACAGTGCATTGGAACAGCATGTTGGGGAGCCACAATACCCCAGTTCGGGGGCGTGTGTATGTTACATCGCCTACATGCTGTTTACAGTAAAGTGAGCACTTTACAGTGAATAGCCTTTATCTAGACCACTATGTCAGTCATCACGCGCGACCCATTAGCCCCGGGCTTTTCGAACGTGGCCCGCTTCTAGAGTCTCATGATAACTCGAGCAGATTCCTCAACTGGTTATCTGGCTGCCTCTGGACTTTACCTTCATTTTTGGGACACTGTGACCAACTCTGAAAGTGTCAAAACACGTGCTTTGAGATGCTTTCATATTTCCTGTAACCAATTTGTTATGGAGTATGTTTAATTCGTAAATTGGTAAAAGCATTTTATTGATACAATGAAGCTAGACATTTGAAAATTTAAATTATTAACAAATATGTTAATAATTGTTGACCTTGTGACTTTAACAGTTGTGGTCCTTTGTGGTAAGTCAATGTTGGGTAAATGCACAAAAGACGAATAAGTAGTGTACCTCATATTTAGTATGTTAAGAAAACTCATATTGTTCCTAATTTTCAGCAATTTTTGAAAATTCACCGGTGCATCCACCAATGTTTTCCAGAAGTTCAAAAATTACAGTTTCGTGAGAGTCTGGTAAAAACCATTAATCCACAGATTCAACAGGCCAGAAAATGCTGTGAATCTGGTGATATGCACCAAAAAATCTACTGATGAATTTCGAACAGTTTCTCTAAAAACATAAAAGTTAACACAACCTCGTATTGTAATTTTCAAGAATTCCAAAATATACAAAAGTAATTTACAAATGGGCAATAACATTTTTTGAAATTGTGTTTAATGGTAGGAATGATTGATATGTGTCTGGAAGTAGACGAAAATCCCCCTAAATATCAACCTGATTTTCGAAAAATGCAAAATTGCCTAAACTAGTGTATACCGGTGTATCAACCATTGGATACATCGATGAATTCCCGAACACGCGGCTGATTAGAATTAACCTTACTTCTACTCAGGTTAGAATCAAAACAAGTTTTATTTTGAGGAAATTTGGTATAGGAAAAATTTCTGCCACTAGGTTCAAAGAGTCCAACAAGGTAAATTTACTTAATTTTTAAAAATATGTAGATTATAAGAGAAAGATTATCCTTATATAAGATGTTCTTTTATTAGGATTGTTTCATTCATTTTCTTTTTTTACAGAGAAAATACCGCAAATAATGTACACAATGCATCACTAGCACTTACCAAGTGGCAAACACATTTGGTCACCAAACTAAAAGCACTGAGCTTCCCATCCTGACTATAACAATGTACACATCCTAGAAAACGTTCAGAATACCATCTTATGCAAAAAAAAAAAAAAACCTGGTTGAAGAGAATAGGCAATTGGTAGCCTATAAAAAAAAATACTGCGATCTGTTTGAATGGGTCTGGTACTACTTCGAGAGGAAAATATAAGGAAATGTTTGGTATAAGTTTTTAACTATATTTACATAACCTGTGAATACCTATATTAAAGATGGATTTAGTAAAAATAAATTTTGAGTTACGATACTTGCATGGTCTGCGGTTCTCGCACAAATAACTATTTATTCTGGATTTTCAATTTACCATTCCCATGAGATATCATGAAGAGAACTTTTTGGCATCTGTAATTCAGGTGAGGTCCTACATTCTAATTTCTTGGGACTTCGCACAAAAGACTGTCTCATTGCTTCCACCCTTTCCGCAGAGGTTAATGGTTGGCCAGTTAACGGTAAGTCAGCAACAGATCATGTTCTCTTGAACTTTTTATACCACGAATTAATGCTCTTGATATTGAGCGGCATCTCTCCATACATTGTCTGATAGCTCCATTGCACTGTCTCTGTTGCAAACATATCCTTGTTATTGCAAGTGCAATATTTACTTGTTAAATTTTCCTGTGTAAATCCTGTGTTTTTCGGCCAACATCTCAAAATTCCTGGCAAAAATTCCTGCACCCCAAATTTCCAATTTCCACTTCTAAAGGGGCAGTTCCAGCATCAGTCAACAGATTTACATGCCAGCGCGGAAAATGCATCAACCACATGGTGACCATCAGCAAACCATGCCAACAACTAGCTCCAAAATGGTAATGGGAACGAACACCACCATTTTGAGGAGCATTATCTAACATCCCTCTCTCACTACACAGGGCGAGACAAGGGAGGCAGCAGCTGATGGCATGCGTGAATGATACACTACCCCTACCTCTTCTCGGGTGGGTACACCCTCTCACGAGTGGCACAAGGGAGGCAGCAGCAGACCGGGTAGTCTGTTGACCACTGACGAAGATCAGCTGGGCGCAACCATGGAGTTTTCCTTGCATCCACGATGTGATAATGGGTTGATGTGGACCACTCCTGCGTGGTCTGGCACAGCCACTGTCATCACATCATTGGCCCACAGTCGCTGCAACAGTGTGGCCCACGGCCCATGCACGTCGTGCGTCCCGATGCATTTCCGCATCGTTCACTTGGGAACGAGTCATGACCCGATACCGAGTGATCCAACGGAGTGCCTGTGGTGTCCCTTGAGAGATCTGTGTAATAAGGATAGGAATCAAGTGTTTGAATCTGTATTTAATTACATTATAGTTTATTGACCACAGGCAAATGTTCCTGGAATTCGCCCTTAGGGGATTGCGAAGTAAACGTAGAATAAATCCACGGCACGTGCATATTTAATGAGAGGAGAGTAGCAAGGCTAGGGTATTTTAAGTGTTATATATAATTTTTTTAGTGCAATTGTGTGTCTAATAAAGACAAATAGTGACATGGGAAATGATTAGTCTTCTTTCTTTCAACATGACTGTTCTGGTCGTAGAGTGCCCCAAAACTTAGCAGACTTAAATTTCCCATGTGCTTTGCAAGGCACCACATTATCATGTTTTGTATTTAATTAGTGCTTTAGAAAGAACTCTGAACTCTCCTCAAGCTAAGTGATGTCCATCCCGAATGTTGAAGGGTCATTTTGTCTGCAAGTTTTATGTGTTTATGTAATGTGGTCAGTAATCTAAGATACCTCACAGGATGGCGCGAGCTATCGGCAAGGATGCGGTTTGCCAGCACTACCCCTGCCAGTATGATTACACGGGTCTTAGGTGCCGCACATGCGCCGCATCGCAGGGTACTTTCATACTTAATTTACTGGAACTTTTAATTAGTTTACCAATAGTCTTTCCTATGTTCGCAGCNAGGTGCCGCACATGCGCCGCATCGCAGGGTACTTTCATACTTAATTTACTGGAACTTTTAATTAGTTTACCAATAGTTTTTCCTATGTTCGCAGCACCCCTCCATCAGCTCAATTTACTGGCCCCAGAGGTTTAGTTACTATTGTAGGTTTTCGCACCATTCTCTGCATTTTAGTACAGTGATGTCCACTGGTACGACTTGTAAGTTAGGTTCATTTTAATTTGCATTGTTTACATGTAACTGTGTACACTATTTGGCAGTATAATTTACTTGAGCTAACCAAAACTTGTGAGTTCTTATTAAGTGATGTTTTTCGGGCCCTGGCACTATCCAGGAAGTCACTGATGCCTCAAAGAGGCATCGTTCATTTATAAGGTAAAAGGTTATACTAAGGCGTGCTGGGGAGCCTGAATACCCCATCTATATATTACATTTTCCTGTAAATTTGTACAGTGTGTGTCAGGGGGTACAGCGACGTGGTCGTTCGACCCTTAATCATGAGAACTAAGACTCCTTGCTCACCCAGTGAGCTGGCACCCATTCTATTCGAAATAGGAATATTGTGTAATATTATGATTTCTTAACAAAGTCGCCAGACGACGTCCGAATTACTATCTCCGACCACTCAGAAACGTTAAATGGCTTGCCCAACTAGGTGTGGAAAAAATAAAGCATAACAAACACATGTGTGCAAATCTGAAGAAGAAAGGACCGACAGACTTAAAATTCTCCATTTGTGCTGCTTAACCAGGAAGAATGCGGTGCGTGTCGCTAATTTGTGGTATAGGTCAGGCCCACGTGGGACAATAGACTCTGATGTCGCAGTAGACTGGTCATCAAGCGTGCACAACCTCGGGCGACCGTGTAATGGTAAACAATCAGACCGGATTACCGTGTCGCATCGACCGTGTGTTCCATGTGCTACCATGTAGTGTGATATGCAAAAGATTGTTGAGAAATGGAGTACAATCCAACTGTACTATCCACCTGTCAGAAGGGTGATCATTGTGGAAAACAGCGAACCCTCGATCTCTTCGACAAATATAACATATGTGCAGGTATATGCAGGTGCCCACCGACCGAATAGGATGTATACTTCCTGCCTCCACTCGCTTCCATGGTTGTCGCCTTCTGATGCGCGCAATCCATGTGTGTGGGGGTTGGCACAGACTTTGTGCGCAGTTCTACATGCCAACACGTGTTATATACAGTTTGCTTACACCACACAGAATGGATTACCCTGAAGCACCATCAGTTCCAGTGCTTACAATGCACGGAACAGTGGACAACATGCCAGCCAGAACTCCCTGAGCACGAGCTTCAGCCAGCAACCGGTGAATACCCAAACAACAACCAGGATTCAACGTGTAGGGAAGAATATTATTTGGATCCCGAAAAGACATGCATAAACTGCAAAGCATGTAATGCGAGTTTTCACCCCACATGTGTGTCCGCGGTGGAATGGCAGTCAGTCCGCGAGAGAATGTTTAAGTGTAAACAGTGTTAACAAAAGGATGCAGCCCAATAAGGGACCTTACTGAAACTCCCAAGAATAAAAAAAGGTAATTGTCGTGTTAAACCAAACTGTGTTGAGACTACATTACCAACAAACCCAGCGAATTGAACTCGTGCCACCCATGTCCGCATGGCAGGGAATGATAGGAGCTGGCGGAACACAGTTCGAAACACCAGGGCCATCAGCCCCCGAGTACAGGATGGAATTTTGTGACACCTGCCAAATTTCAGACACTCCCAAACTTTTCCAGGCAGAAAGCTGAGGACGTGCGCACATTTCTCAAAGAGTGCACTACCCGATTACAACGGTGCGGGGTTAATGCGGATGAGTGGGCGAGTGTAATTGGGAACCAACTACTCTGGGAAGCAAAAGAATACGACATGTCCTGGGGAAAATTCGTTCGCAAATTTACTGTCAGTTACCCGAACACATACACCATGTTAAAAACAACAGTTAAGTCTTGCCGACAGACATTATCCACATCTCCCAGAGGAAGACGTGCTCGAAACGATCGTGGAAACGGTGAGACATGTATACCGCCAGGCCTTACTGCCCATGTTGTTTAACGGAACATAACACTTCCCAAGAAAAGCTGTGAGTTAGCATGAAACACTTAGAAGCGCAGGGCGGCAAATTTTAATGCGCTCGGAGTAATACTGTGGACACCCGGATGGCCGAAGGGAAGAGTGGCATAAGGGACAATCCCAAAATCTGGGACGTAAATAGTGGGAAGGGCCCACAAAACCTGCCTCACTGCTACATATGTAAGGACGAACAATACCACTGGCACAAAATGTGCCCGAACTGGGCGTGTGAACCCAAGGGAAACGACAAAGCGGAGTAGGGCAAATTGCGGTCACCCTGTCCGCCAATGTCGCGACCAGAACTCCTGAAACTACCAATAACAAACATATCAACCATGACCTAAATCACGTTAGCTCTACGAGTGTTCAACTGATCAGAATACCTATATGCTTGGATGAGTGGAATATCTTCGCCTTAATCGATATGGTCGCATTGCATAATTTCGTGCGGGCGGAGTTAATAGGCCAACAGATTATCACCAGGGACAAACAAATCATACAATTGGCCACATTGAACAGGACCATCTAATGTTTGGGTGATGTCTAAGTGGAAATACATATTCGTGACTGTTCTATGGTCATCATCGAACTAGTCTCAAACGAGATACAAGAGGACCTGATTCTAGGGGTGCTGTAGCTTAGACAACACAACACCATTATTGAATTCGCCATGGACCTCATTCACTTCGGTTTGACCGAATGGCTAATGGTGTACAATGTAGGGCATCACAGAGAAAACAGCGAACAATTTGTCCACTAGACACATTCGACCATGCAATACCGCGGAACACAGGGACGCGATCCAGCGAGTTCTGACCAAGCGATGGGACGTATTTGCCATGGCAGAGCCCCTTAAAAGAACGAACATGGCAGAACATGCGATACCACTCACTAAAGTTGAACCCCTCTGGTCCATCTCTCGTGATTATGATCCTTATCACCTGAGGATCGTTCATCAACAAATCGAGGAAATTATTAGGGATGAGGTAATAGTACCCTCGGAAAGCAATTACAACCCAGCTATCACTCTGGCCCCCAAGAAAGACGGGAGCTGGAGGTTTTGCGTGGACTTCTACCCTCTCAACCAAGTGACCGAAAGTGCGCCCCCATCCTTAATCAGTGTGAACTCTTCCCTAACCATGTTAGGGGATGCCAATATTTTATCTTCCCTTGACCTGAGAAGTGACTTTTGGCAAGTACCAGTACGACCACATTCACGGCCCCCGACGGCCACCGTTTTTAATTTTGCGCAATGCCCTTAGGGCTGAAATGCGCTCCATCTAACTTCCAGAGTATGATTGCCAGCACCGTGAATGGTCTGATAGGGGAGTGTACAATCGCATACCTAGACGAAGTTGTGAGGTGGTCAAAAAAGTGGGAACAACACCAATCCCTCGTCTTGGAGCGACTGGCTATCAATGGGTTAACATCTGCCAACGAAAAATGTCATATAGGAAAAATATGTCTTCAATACCTGGTCCACATGGTCGATCCCGAGGGTATCCAGCCCAACCACGAACCATTGAGGCTAGTTCAAGACTATCCCCCACCCAACACTCGCAAACTCCTGCGAAAGTTTTCCGATCTTATAAACTGGTTAAGGTGCTACATACAAGAATTCACCACGATAACAGCCCCACTAACCACCTTGTTGTCAACACAATTGCGTTTCCAATGGAACGACAACGCCCTATACATGTTCAAGGAAATCAAACACAGAGTCCAACAGTGCGATATACTGTCCCGTTTAGACATCCTGAGGTATTTCTATCTGCAAACAGATGCCAGTCAAGAGAGACTTGGCGCCATTCTATTTCAATACGATGATGGCGGGTAACGCAGAGTCATAGACTACAGTAGCGCGAAGTTTGCCCCATGCGAACACAACTATGATGTGAACGTGAGGAAATGCTTGGCTATCGTATGGGTACTAAAACAGTAGCACCAACACCTAGAGTACCAACGATTCACATTGAGGAGCGACAACCGGTGTTTAATTTGGCTGCATAACATGTGCACTGTCCACAGCAAACTCATGCGGTGCTCCATGTTATTAAAGGCTTATCATTTCGTGGTGAAACATGTTCTCGGCGAAGAAAATCAACTAGCAGACACTCTTTCCCATGCACCCTGTACAACTGAATTAGCTTGTGATGAGGACGAGTGGGAAGTCATATTCCTGAATGACAGTCCGCCTGTTGCCCGGCTACAGCACATCACCGTAGGCACAAGAAATGCTACCCAAGACCTACCAATTGATGCGATATACGAACGAGTACTCGCCACACAACAGTTGTTCGTATATGTTGCGGAGAACTGAGCACAGTGAGTCAGAAAAAGCTGGCCGACTGGCGCGCAGCCGATAACCGCCTGGAGATCTGGCCCACAGGGGAAGAGGGGAGCTGGTGAATGTACATCCCAGATGAGGAACGAACGTTCGCCCTGGAACACTCTCGTGCCAGTCACCTAACGGGGCACCCGAGAGCCGCGCAAACCAAGAGGAACATACTAGCCCACTATTTCTGGCCAGGGCTCCACCCCACAAGTGCAGGAATTTGTACGTGTCTGCAAATGATGTAACCGCTTGAAAACATGCTGCACCGATGGCATTACTCAACAGTAACACCACATACCATATCAACCCTTCATGACCACACCTTGGATCTGATGGGACCATATCCCTGTGCAACAAATGGGAAGATACTTTTATTGGTGGTGACAGATTTGTGCAACAGGTGTTGCGACCTATCCCATCCTGAGTTCACATCTCAAAAACATAGCAAGAGCATTGCAGATTGATTTCTTCGCCTGCTGGGGCAACCCAAAGGTAATAATCTCCGACAACATACAGTAGTTCAGGGGAGAGCTATGACGGGAACTCTGTACCATGTGGTGGGCAGTACACCACACAATGGTGGTGTACCACCTCCGTACGAATCCCACAGGGCGAAGGAACCATGCGTTAAAGGCGAAATTCTGGATTTGTGTGGGAAATGACTGCACTACAAGGGCTACCCACAACCCAGAGATACTGTTCTGCCTGAGAAACTGACAGAACGATGCCACAGGCCACTTGCCCATAGAATTACTATACGGACACAGTCTGGCTCAACCCGGGGAATATGGATACGTCCATCTGACCACGAACTCAGGACACTCAGAAGCTGAGACACAAGAAGGACACCACCGGCAGAGATTCGAACAGGCCTGTGAACGACAGGAAGAGTACGTTCAACAGTGGCTGCCAAAAACCACATGGCCCCCGAAAGAGCTGCAAATTGCTAAACTTGTTTATGTGCGAAAATATCAGCAGTTGGCTGCCTGTTCCAATTTCTGGGCGGGGTTCGCCTCCCGCTGGAGTGGACACCACACAGTTGTTCGAAGGGTGGGGAAGACCAACTACATCATTTAAATGGGTGCGCGAAGGCAAGATAAATTCCATTATGACAACCCAGTCATAGGCAACCTACCGAAGTAGTCTTGGCTAATACGGGATGGCAATCACTAGCATCAGGCATGTATGGACTACCAGGTCTACTAACACTGATACCCTCAAGAACATCTGGGTTGTTAGCTGCCATAGCGGCGCCACAAGCTGTGGAGACGTCCGACTCCATGGAGAGCGCCCAGAAAGACGAATGACCACCAGATAACTCGACACACAGCGCCGCGATGTTGGTAGCCTACCGGGTCATACCTACACCTTAGGTGCCCTGTTCCAGACTGCCAGTTCACGTGACTCATCGGGTGCCATGTCCAGTTCCGGGTTGAGCATCTCCTTGTCGGGGCGTCCATACGTCCCTCAACGGCTTCGACTCTGGCCACAGAGGAACTGGAGCTAGAGCAGTAGCAGCAGCATCTCGATGGTGGCAGGGTCACCTACCTGCCGAGCAGGTGTAGAACCAGCCGACCGTCTCCGCCGAACCAGTAAGATCTCACCTGCCAAGGGTAAGTTGTAGCGACACCAGTTGGCATACAACCATCAGCAGGGCGATCCCGCTATGCACAGCTTATCTCGCTGAGACGACAGCACCTGTGGCTGAGGCGCAGCTCTATCACCCATTGCACCATGCGGCCTTGATCCGTCCCTGCACGCCGTGACAGTGGCCTCCAAGAGGGGAGGACATTTGAAGAGGACCACTCCTGCGTGGTCTGTGATGGCCATTGTCATCATGTCATCGGCCCACAGTCGCTGCCCCAGTGCAGCCTGCGGAAAATGAACGTCGTGTGTCCCGATGCATGTCTGCATCGTTCTCATGGGAACGGGTCATTACCCGATACCGAGTGATCTAACCTTGTGCCTATGGTGTCCCTAGCAAAATCTGTATAATTAGGATAGCTATCAAGCATTAGAATGTGTACTAATAGTATTAGAATTTATTGGTCATTGGCAAATTTTTGTGAAATTTGCCCTCAGGGGGTTGCGAAGTAATTGCAAAATAAATACACACCACATGCATATTTAATGAGGTGTGTATTTATTTTGCAATTACTTCGCATGTGTGTCTTATCAAGCCAATTTGTTGCGTTGGAAATAGTAAGTCTTTCTTTCAAACTGACTGTTTCCGTCGTAGAGTGCCCCAAAACTAAAAAAAAATATAAATTTCCCACGTGATTTGCAAGGCACCACATCATCATGTTTTGTATTAAAATTAGTACTTTAAATATAAATCTGAACTCTCCTCAAGCTAACTGATGGCTATCCCGAATGTTGAAGGGTCATATTGTTAGTAAGTTTTACATGTTATTGTAATGTGGTCAGTAAACTAAGATACCTCGCAGGATGGCACGAACTCTCAGCAAGGATGTGGTTCGCCTGCGCTACCACTGCCAATCTTATTTCACGGGTCTTAGGTGCTGCATGTGCATCGCATAGCAGGGGTCTTTCATACTTTGTTCTTAACACTTAACAGTAATAGGTTAAATTAATTTACTGGAACTTTTATTTAGTTTACGAACAGTCTTTCCCGCGTTCGCAGAACCCCTCCGTCAACTCAATTTACAGAGCCCGGAGGTTTAGTTACTGTTGTAAGTTTTCGCACCATTCTTGGCCTTNAACCCCTCCGTCAACTCAATTTACAGAGCCCGGAGGTTTAGTTACTGTTGTAAGTTTTCGCACCATTCTTGGCCTTTTTGTACAGTAATGATCCCTGGTAGGCATTGTGAGTGAGGGCCATTTTAATTTGCATTGCATACATGTAACTGTGTACACTATTCGGCTGTACAATTTACTTGAGTTACCAAAACTTTTTAGTTCTCCTTTAGTGTTGTATTTCGGGCCCTGGCCCTATCCAGGAAGACATGAATGCCTCAAGGAGGCATCCTTTATTTATAAGGTAAAAAGGTAATACTAAGGCATGCTGGGAGCTTGAATACGGTTATATATTACATTTTCCTATCAATTTGTACGATGTCCATCACAGCATACAGACACGTGGACGTTCGGCCCACGATCCTGAGAACTGTGACTTCATGCTGACGTGAACCAGGTGTTCACTGGTACCTTTGTGCCCACTGTGACTGCCGCCGTAGTGTCCTCTACTCCAGATGCNGTGAACCAGGTGTTCACTGGTACCTTTGTGCCCACTGTGACTGCCGCCGTAGTGTCCTCTACTCCAGATGCACCACTCCAGCGGGCATGTGGGCAAGAGTGTTAGTGTATTCAGTGTTATGAAATCAATCAGCATTCATCAATATCGTTTAGTCAGTGCTATGTAATTAATCAGAGTTCACTAATATAATTACATCAGTGCGACATAATCGATCGGAATGCATCAGTAGTTTTTTAGGGTTGTATGTATTTATTCAGTGCCATAATTATCAAGTGTATTTGTCCATGTGTGTAAATTGCACCAGTGTCATTAATTATCCAGAGCTTAATAATTTAATCATTATTATTTATTGGTTCAGTGCATCTAATCAGTATTTATTTATATCACATTTATTGTGTTTTAAAGACAGTCATCACATACCCAGCCAGCCAGGGACATGTGACATTATTAAGTTGGCAATACAGTGGCTGCTGCAATACTAATATTTAATATTAATGTAACCCTGATTTATTGCGTATTTGTGCAAGGGTAATTGTGTTTTATTATGTAAGTTGTATAGGGTAATTATGTTTGATTATGTTAATTTAAGGTATATAAGTTTCTTACATCTCATTAGCATTTGAAGTCGCATTTATGTTTCATCTTTCCACCTCTTGGCGTCGGCCGCGCTTAGGTAGCGGGAGCCTGCGCAGTTCTCAGTCTAGTAGGCTTCATCACTTCAATGCGGGCGGACATGGTAAGTCTCTCGTTTCAGAAGAACCCTGATGCCAGCATCTGAGGCCGCAACCTCACTCAGTAATCGTATCATTACATGATCCACGAAATAACCTGTATTTTATGTTACATCGCACCGAGGGGAGAGCAGCGTCACGCACCTTAATTAATTGTAATCCATTAGTGTGTTACCTTGTACGACCACGCGGTCACCACGTGTCTGTTTCGGTTAAAGTGTTAAATAAAATAATCATCTTTCATATAACTAATAGTGCGTTCATTAATCCAGGCGTGCGCAGCGGCCATACAGCTAGCATATTCCTATTATCTGATGGTGTGGACCTCGAGTCCCTTACGGTGAGTAACCACGACCCGATCTCATTGCTCAACACTGAGCTGGCGCCCGGCACTTTCACAACTCGAGGTACACCGCGTGCCCAAACCGCCCCCCTTCGACAGGGAACGTACCGGCGCACATCAATGCTCACCCAGTGATCTGGCACCCATTATACTAGAAATAGGAATATTGTGTAATATTCTGTCTTTTCTTAACATAGTTACTGGACGATGTCCGCATTACTACCCCGACCACTCAGGTAATGTTAGGGTCGAAAGACTGGCATACCTCCAATGGCATAGTGGAACATCTGTGGTTGAAGTGTGTGTGCATACTCCAGTACCCATATCCATTTATGTTATTGCAATTTCAATCTAGAATCTGTCGATATGACAAGCTCGCAGAACCCCGGCAACTGTGCTAGGACATTGGCAGAATAAAGACTGAACTTAGTTCTGAGGCAGTAGCATGTTTTACCATAATCAAAATGGCCAATTTGTTTGATCGTTGCATGAGACCTCGTCAGGACTGGCATACTATCGACCCAATACACGGCACAGTGAGCCGCAATTGTGCTATGAAAAATTAAATAATTGCAGCAACTTAGTTTCGGAGATCTGTTCGAAAAGGCAGCAATTTGCATTGGTGTGATGTACATAGCCTAGCTACCCTTGCGTGCACTCGTTGCCACCGTGTGTACCACAACAAGCGTGTGACAGTAGGAATTTTGCACTCTCAAAACAGAAAACTTTGTCCAGTGCATGCAGTGTCAGGAAACACCACACCCACATGTTATCTACAAAAACTTAATCAGCTACCTCCAGTGTCACCAACAACGAACACGAGAGATGTCAACAAACTCACTGCCAGAGAATGAACTCAGAACTCACATAATGCGACAGCTGTGTGCTGCAGGTACATAGAGAGTGCATCAACCAGAGCGAGTGGTGCGATGCCGAGAACGAGCAATTCGTTTGTCAACAGTGTATGCCACATCCTACCCCCTACCACTACTGCCACACTCATCCCAGGGCTTACGCAGCCGAATTTCCATGCTCGCCACTCCTACAATAAATGAGCAATGGCAAATCATAGATAGCCACTTTTAATCCTGTACCAAAAGTGAAAGCGAACACTGGACTACCTACAGTCGGTTCATGACTGGAAGAAACTTTTGAAAATCAACCTTTGAAAAAGCACCTGTTAGCTAAATGCACATACCATTGCAAACAGCTAAGAGCGCGGATACAGTTATGCCGTTAGTTTGCCAGCACAAAGAGAGGAAATAGTTCCAAAGTTTTAACGTAATTGTTAATTTATCGCTTACAAATGGGTGTCGAAAAGACTTGTAACTTATTATACCAATTATTAATGACGTGATGCTAACGTATTTAGATTTCAACGTTTCTTGCATAGTCACATTATCATGCTCAAGGTGAAAGTAGCATTGCCATTTGTTTACTAATTTTCGTTCCGTGGGTTGTTGGCGAGGTGTGTTTGACACACATGCCAGAGAATTTTTGCGATTATCTTGTTTAACCTATCATAATTCATTTATTGGTTTTTTTTTTACTAATATCCGCTCTTTGTTATTTGGTTTTTAATAACATATGATATTAATTTGAACTGATCCCTGTTGCTTTTGAAACCTGTATAAGAGATTTCGAAGTGCGTTCTCAGGTGTTTAATTTTTTTAAAACATTATTTCAGGTTTGCTTAAAATTTTATTTACTGTATTTTACGTTGTATGTTGCGGTAGTTTTTGTGTGCAGTCATGAGTTCTAGCAAGGTGAAGAAAAGAGAAGTCACCACTCATCAACGCTAACAGGACATCATTAACCTCACCGAATCTTTGTATTTACTAATTAGGTGAGGGAAAATGAACCCCTGCAACGTCGCGGAAAACAACTCTATTAGACAGGTAGTAATGGTACTAATAGTTAGAATGTTAGAATATCAAAACTATTTAATATAATAATAATATTAATTGTATTTATAATAATTGTATGTACGTTTCTTATTATACTTGACACAAACGTGATTTATTTTCACAGGTTTTGTGGAGGGGACGTGGATGAGTACATGAACATCTTCCTTGACACAGAAGCCACCAAGCAGGCAGTGATTCACGCTGGTACCGTGATTTTCCAGTATATTTATCACGGACCAGATACAGCATTGGGTGAAATTCGGTACATGTTCTCAAAGAAGGCAGCGGCTGGAGTGATCAAACCAGAGACTCTACCTCCAACAGAGGGTGCTGCTGCACAGCATTCACTCCGAGCCTACCTGCAGACACGGGACTGGATCCTTTTACAGAGCATGTCTCTGAACCCCAATGACTATGGATGGACATTAGGTGGACATGGATATGAGCCAGTTCCAACAATAGATCCCATGGCTCCTGAGGAGCTTCTTAAGTTCACGAGCTGTAACTGCCATGGGGATTGCAGCAACCGGCGGTGCAGCTGCAAGAAGAATGGGGCCACATGCATCTCCGCTTGTGGAGTCTGTAAAGGCATTACATGCAAAAATTGTAGTGATGATGCTGTTGAGACTGAAAAAAACATAGACAAAGACTGTTGAAACCTTAGACATTGTGATTCAGTAAAATATATTTTGAATGTAACTGTAATAATTATTAAATTTTTTATTAAATAATGGAGTGTTTTGGTAAGATATAAATGCTAACAATCAACTCAGATTTATGAAAAACCCATATTTGACCGTCGCAAAGTTACTAAAAGCTGAATACAAAAAATCGATTTTTCGAAAAATAATTAATCGGTACCCTAACTTTAGGAGGTTTTTTTTTAGGGTTTCCCACATGAGTTGAGTTTCAACATTTTAATACATGTTATTACACACCTTTACAAACATATTGGTGAAATAATTGTTTGGTAACAATTTAGTTAGCAGATTTGCTAAATATCTCATAAAATCCCCTCACTAATATGATGTGCTCTACCCTGTGTTAGTTTAGGTTAGTCTAATAGGTGATTAGGTTTTGGTACTCACTCCCATCTGTCCAAGGATAACATATAATTGGAACAAACTGTAACTCATGCATCAATAAGAAGGGTTTGTTAGGTCTGGTCAGTACATTAGTTTGGTATCCAATAAATGCTATGCAACCAACCAACTATTTAAAAGTTTATGTTTAGGAAAGAATTGTGCGTAATTAAAACATTCTATACAACAGACACACTGTTGGCAACATTCAAGGGTAATGAATTTTAATTTGTTGTATCGTGAAGTGNTGTGGTGATTTCAGCTGGAGAAGTCCCCCAACAGTAGCTGGAGGAAGGATGCCATCATCAATTGGCTGCAGGAGCACAACATTCCGTTTGCTTCTACAGCCTTGAAGGCCGAACTGGTTGGAGTGGCTAAAGCGATTGGCCTCCAAAGCGGTGAATTTGACTCTCTGTTGACATAGTGATTGTTTCTGTTCTGCAACCTTACTTTTCATTTGCGCCGATTAACATTGTGTTTTGTGATACATGTAACTACTAGGTATGTGATCGACGAAATGGCTCGTGAAATGAACCACCACGTGCTACGTCTCCCTCCCTATCAATGCCACTACAATGCCACTGAGCTTGTGTGGGCCCAGGCAAAGAAGCACTACAAGAGCCACATGGGCAGGGGGAGGAAGTTTGATAATGTAGCTGTAGAGACCATTTGGAAAGAGTCCCATGGCGTGGTAACCCCCGAGAGGTATTTTTGTCATTTTTTCCCCCAGACTGAATTTCGTGTGTTTTACTGAGCAGTTGCGAGGTCCCTATTTGTTATCTTGAGAGTTACAGTTATTTAAGGATAGTATGATACCATACTTTCTACTCCTGGAACCTGGCTCGTGTAGAGTGTAGTATAGTAGCATAGTTCTCCTCACCCTCATATCCTGGTCCAACTCTTCATCCCCATCAGTAGTATATACTGTATGTGCTGTTGTGTAATAATCATTGTCTAGTCTTTTCCAATAACCTCTGTTCTGACTTTTTTCTTAACCTGTAACTATTAAATCAACTTATCCTGTGCACTAACTCATACTGTTTACTAACTTATGCATACTTTTGAATATCTTTGTTGTGAACTGTTTGTTTTTCTGTGTCTTTTCTGGATTGTTCTTTGTCTCATAAACACACTTGACAAGCTCCGTATGAACTCTCTTTGATGCTTAAACATTACACTTTCTGCATTTCCTTTGCTATGATTTCGTATTGAAACAACTGACACACTTCAATGCACAGACAGTATTTCTGACATGAATAATATTGTGTTCAGATGGTCAAAATGTGTGGATCACGTGGAGAAGATCATTGTAGAGCCCTGGCAATGTGAGGTCCATCAAGACATTGAAGATATGACTACATTCATTATTCCCCTGGCCTCGGATTTGGACACAACAGATGAAGAACATGCTGGAGGTGATGACAGAGACGTTTTAGCAGTGCCACTGGGTGATGTACCGGGGTGTTCTACATGGTAAGTCCGATGGTAAGTTGGGTACACCCAGCAGGCACTGCAGCCTGTATCCTTTTTTTGCAAAATCTTTTTGTGTAGTGTTAAATTGTAGGGTAATGTTGTTGAGCATTGCTTTATAGCATTATATGTAAAGTAGCAGTCTACATCAGAGAGCAGCTATTGAAGCATGTCATTTTTTTGAATAATTGGTTTCAAATTATTGGATTGGAGATGGATGTATTCATTTGTTTTATAGTTGCTGCTGTGTTGAGTTGTTTATGTACTTTTTTGTTTTGATCTATGGTAATTCTGTAGTAAAAGGAATCATTACAATCCAAAGTTATTACCGGTACTTCTAACTAACTAATAAATAAATAAACAGTATTTATAAGTACTGTGGCTTATGCCTTTAGGATGTTTTAACTTAATGCAAACTGGAGATGTTAGGATACACCATTGTCAGCTTCTTTAATTATTGTAAACAACAGTTCACTCTAATATTTTGTTTACTGGAGTCACATTTTTTAGTTATGTTTAATTTGTTATTGTCATTTCTTTACAAAATCTGTGGCACACTTATTTTGTTACTCCTTTAAGCATTTGCTTAGCAACATGTTTCAATTTAATTGTTTGAATATTAGACATTAGTGAAACCAATGTCTTTTCGTATTAGTTTTAAGTTAGATTTTTGTTTGGAAAAATATTTTAAGATAGTAACAGAGGTTAACAGCATTAAATACGGGCCCGTAGTCCAACTAAAACATAAACACAGCGGCCTACAGCCGGCTCAATTATTTGAACAAAATCTGTCGGGTTGCATTTTTGTTGCAAACCCACTATAAGGGTTATGGGAACTTTGGTTCCTGACCTCGTAACAGCACGGCCATCCGGGGGTTTATGAGAGATTAGCGGTGCCATGTTTATGTTGTTGGATGGACTCATTGAATGTTGATACATTTCAATGCAAAGTATTGTGCCACGTCTATAATATGTAATCAAAGTGAAAGTTTTTCTCCTCCACCCAACCCCCCAGTCAAAATCACACCTGCACACACACACACACACACACACACACACACACACAAACACACGAAAGATCAAATTTTTAATACTCAAATTTTGGGTTTATAGAATGAAATGTTTTTTTTGCTTGCATCACATATTCTTTTGTGTGAAATTCTTAAGCTTAAAAACTTTACGCTTGTGGAATAGCCATTAATAATATATACACGACTTTTATAATGTTTGTACGAACACATGTACACACACACAGTGGAATATAAACATTGCCATGTGACTGCTAAATGGCAGTAACATGGCAATCATTGTTTACATTTGGAGGAAGGATACGAAAAGGGCTTGAAAGTAGATATTTAGCAGGGCTTCAAAAAAGTCTCTTCCAGTCGTGAACCGACTATACATACCACGTGGGGCATAGTATTACATTTTATGCATGGAACTGTAGCTTCATGTCACTTATGTGCACTTCAAACATGCTAAGACACTTCTAGTGGTCGGGCATTTCATGCAATACCAGCCAATAAGTATGTGTGTGTGTAATTGACTTAAAAAGAGCTCTCCAACAGCACTCACCAACAAGCAGAACGACCACCAACCAAATCGTTGAGACAATTGCACTACATCTCACGGGGCTGTACCCTCATACTGCTACAAGGAAATTGTTTATGCATGTAGTAATGGTTTTATTTTCAAGATAGGTAGAGGCCTACCCGATATCCAGTACATGCACGAAGTGTATAACAAAACATCTAGAAATTGTATTTTGGCCATGCTGGGGATACTCTCTCACAGTTTTATCTAACAATAGTGCACAGTTTACCGAGTGAAAGTGGTGCGAGTGCTGCACAAGATAGGGCATCTTACATATCAATATTGCCATTTACCATCAATGTGTCAGTGCAACAGAACAAAGAAAACAAGAGCTTAAAACTCAGCTTCGATTGCATGTGGGTAGTAACCGGGTATCCTGGGCCGACCATCTGCTAGTGTTACTATTCCCATTGCACACTCTTATCAACCTTGCCACCAGAAAAACCCTAGCCGAGTTACTTCAAGGTTGCCATCTCCCAGTTCCAAGGAAGTTCGCGCATGCACCCCAAGGTCAGGGCAATCACCCAGACAGCAGCAGAGCATGATGGTACTGAAAGAAGCATACCTTGCATAAGCTGGCAACCAACAACAAAATTACGTGGCATAGTAGCTGCCTGCCACCGCGTCTTTACTTGCTGCACTACAGCCAGGCCAGTTGGTCTATGTGCGCTCTCACCAGCTCTCTCCAGTGGCTAATAATTAATGCGCGGGCCTCGCGGCTATGTGTAACAGACTGCGTGTCATCATTAGTCATCTGGGCAAAACATCCTACCTGGTTCGTGTGGGGAGACGGTGCAGAGTGCCGGTCCACAGGGGCAACTTGCATCATGCCAACACCCACACTGACACTGCAACAACAGGCGCTCTAGCGACGCCACGCAGCTCCGAGTTGCCAGTAACACCATCACCTGCAAGTGACAGAGCTTGAGTCCGCGACTGACAGCAGTCTACGGAACATGCTACAGCTTGCGATTACTGGCTTCTTGACACCCCCCCCGGGTCGACAGACAGTAGGTAATCAATGGCCACTCAAAATGCTCCTGCTGCCGACACAACACAGCAAGCTGCACCAGCACCCTGCACCCTGCACCTGCACCCAGTATCATAATGCCCTGCATCACGGTGCCTGTCTCGGATGCCGCCGCCCCTGGCTTGCCATTAGGGGTGCCTGCTGGGATCATGCTCCTGCTGGCATCTCTCCTGACCAGGGATGCCACGACGATGCAGAGATGCTCGGCGTCCATTGCAACGAGCAAGGCCCCCAGAGAGGCAGCAGTGGGCATGCCTCCAGGGATTGTTGGGGATGCCGAATCACCCACTCAGTGTCTCGTGCAGTTGCACCACAGATCTCACTCTACATCCAGCTGTAGCAACGAGCCAGAGTAGGAGGAGGGCTTCACCCCCTCTGCTGCTCCATACATCTCAATTTCCCACCGCGTACATCCTGCACAGCATTCGGAGAACACTCGCCTCCNACCCCCTCTGCTGCTCCATACATCTCAATTTCCCACCGCGTACATCCTGCACAGCATTCGGAGAACACTCGCCTCCGTCAGCAGCCACCCCACCACCATGTTAGTGGGGCAGCCACCGCGCCTAACCACCTCCACTCTGCACTCGAAGCCGGTGCCACCCGCGGCCTTGGTGAGGTCCACATCGACCACCATCATGCTGCAACTAGCTTTGCATCAGGGATCAAATGGCTGCAGCAGACAAACTGCCTTCAATTGGAAAGGGGCGGCATATGATGTGTGTCGCATCCCTCCACCCTTAGCCCGTTCGTCCTAACACATTAGCGCAGATACAACATGCCCTCTACTGGGGACAGTCGGCTCAAATGCTGCGGTCACCCCCTCCACGACTCTTGCGTCGGCGACATGCACATAGTGGACCACACCTTTACTAACCCTGGGTACTGCTGGAGTCTGGTGACCGTCATGATTTCATACCCTCAAGAGAGTAATTTTGATGACGTGATAATTCTGGTTGACCAGTACTGCCATGAGACGTTCCCAGTATTAATAACACCAGAGAAATGGATGCAGTGAGGGGGAGATTGTGGTTATAGTGCTCTAAAAGCCACTTTTGTGCCCCCTTCCATATCTTGTTCACATCCCCATACATGTGTTGTGTGCAAAGTGTGAGTGTATCAACAACCCAGAAAAATATGGTCTATAAGCGGGCTATAACAAATCACATTTATGTTTGTCCTAGAATAAACATTTAAAAAAACGTATTCTAGCATGTCTACCCACACCCCTCCTGGGGTCAGGGAGGACTTGTCTCAAGCGTGCCACCTGTTGCCACCCTGTATTGAGTAAAAATAAGGGTGGAAGTAATTTTCTTATAAATTCTTTAAAAAGGGAAAAGTGTATACAAACCAGCTACAAAAGTAATGGACTGGGAGAGACAGCNTATAAATTCTTTAAAAAGGGAAAAGTGTATACAAACCAGCTACAAAAGTAATGGACTGGGAGAGACAGCCCCGAGGGGAAATAAATAAAATTACTTACACTTTTTATTACCAATTCATTTGGTTTTTGTGTTTAATTTGCGACGTAAATTAATGTGTAAGAGTGATTATGTCTTCTAGTGTCTTATGTACGTATTTGTATGTGTTTATTTTCCTAATCAACGTGTCTGTCTATTTTCACATACTAATGGCGCATTTTCGGGCAGTGGTCCTAGTGGGCCCACCATGCTCGTTCAATTGGTTCCGAGTGCTTAACGAGAGTGGATGNCGCATTTTCGGGCAGTGGTCCTAGTGGGCCCACCATGCTCGTTCAATTGGTTCCGAGTGCTTAACGAGAGTGGATGCACGTCGTGTGATCCTGGGCACTTCAACTTCTTTGTGCCAAACTTTAGTGTATCAATAGTGTCGTTTTTATCTGGAACTTAATTATTTAGTTTGCATAGTTCGGAGGCCGGGCCACTCTCAACCTGGCCAGCTCGAATCGCGCCAAGGGTTTAATATATTAATTTATTTTCATCGGACATGTGCAGTTTTTGCATGTAGACTGCTAGCNTCGAATCGCGCCAAGGGTTTAATATATTAATTTATTTTCATCGGACATGTGCAGTTTTTGCATGTAGACTGCTAGCGGGCCTTAGCTGCTAGAACCATATACGTGCCTTTCAGGAGGATCTACCAGTGACCAAAGTCAATGAAGTGTTAGTAACGGTTTTATTTAACTAATGGTCGCTTCACGGCCGTATAACTTTTCTTGGGTCTTATACCCACTGCGTCACCGCACTTAATGATGTTGAACCTATTATGTTTTGGCATGTGAATTGGCTATAACAGTCTCACGTAACAATTAGAGATGTATGAGGGGACTAACACCCTTGTAAGTAGGCATAAACCGGCCTTTACATCATAATAGACAACGTCACCTCGTCGCGGTGTGATCTCAGGAGGAGCCAAATTGGCAAACGGCCCACCCCCAGATGAGACTCTCATGCTCTGGCTTCCATTACAACTCTACAATAACTCCGAAACCTACCACCGTAAGTTTAACCCTCCTTTCCCCCTCCTGAGACCACGAAATCCCGTCACTGTGTTAACAAACGTGAATGTTTAGCTATTGTCTGGGCATTGAAATGCTATAAGCTGTTCGTAGAATATCAGTTGTTTATATTAATAATTCTTATTAGGTGTCTAGTATGGCTGCACAACACCAAGGAAGTACAAAGCAAGGTCTCACAGTATGCTGGGTGTTCTTTTTACATTAATTTGACTTCGAAGTTCAACATGTGCCAGAAGACGAAAATCTGTTATATGATGCCATTTCAAGGTCACCAGGCGGAACTGTTGCATGCAACGAGTAGGAAGATATTCTCCCCCTACCCCACCTGGCCCCACCCTGACCAGCACCAACAGTATCACCTGCACCACTATTGCATCTCATACAGAACTTACGTTGCCAGAACTGCGTACACAGGTGATAAAAGTGCAACAGACTTGCCTCATATCCTGGAAGTGGACCGAGCTATGTCCCAACAATGTGGTCGAGTGCTGATGTGTGATTGATGGCCATGTAGGAACTTGTGTCGATGCCAACAGTGACATGTGGAATGTGTATTTGCTGTGTGAATTACATGAACTTGTATTGCAGTATGCTCATTGCAGTGAATGGGTGGGACTTCAAGCACCCTACAATAAAATAAATATGCACAAAACTATTTCTACTGGCTGCTAATTTCCCATGACACACTCCAATTTACATATCGATGTATTCAGTGCAACTGCCTTATAATCCACCACTCAGATGGTACACAACAGCAAGTACCACATATGGCATCGGAACCCTTTGAGACCATTGATTTGGACTTAATATGCCCATACCCTGGTATGTCTTTGGGAAAACGATTTCTGGTTGTTTTTATGGACTTATTCTATAGATGAGTCGAGGCATTCCTGGTCTCGAGTGCACGCTTCCTAGACTGATGATCTTCCTGTTTCCTTCTTCACCCTTCGCACCCGAGCCAATATCGCTACTGGCAAGGTACCAGCTGAGCCACATTCATTTCATCTTTTTATTCCTCCACACCAGAGTGAATGCCACAACAGGAAAAACTCCAGCCGAGGTACTACAAGGAAAAAGCCTCACGAAACCTGGGGAGCTCATGTGCCCTAGGAATGAACATCAGCCGGAACACCCAGAGCTATCATGCGAGAAGCAGCAACAAGCATCAATCAACCAGAGCAGTGCCAAAATGCTCATTACATGTGCACCTAATCGCCAGGCAACCACCGACCATCAAAGGAAATCCAGTCAGGAGAGAGGGCCTTTGTTCGGGAGCACGCACAGTCGGTAGTGAAATGGAACTTCTGTGCTGGACTCACTCGGGCTGTCGCCATTTTCTTGATTCTGATATCGGCACATACAGATGGAGGCCATGCTGCCAGCAGCACTCTGGGTTCTCATATTCTTGTTTTGACCATGTAGGTACAGTTGACTCCAAATACCTTTATATCCTCTGCATGAGAAGTGGTACCTCATAACTCCCTGAAGGTCCATGCACCTAGGGGCTTAATTTCCACACTATTATTTTTAACAAGACTTGTGCTCATTTTCGAACAGTTTGGACTACAGGCAGGCTTTAGTGCAGGTCTGTTTATGCAAGAACACGACAGTGGCGTTGTTTAGCATTCAATAAACTGCAAGTATGTAAGTAACACATCAATGAGAGTTTGTCACTCCAGTCTTTTCACGANGTTTTGACCATGTAGGTACAGTTGACTCCAAATACCTTTATATCCTCTGCATGAGAAGTGGTACCTCATAACTCCCCGAAGGTCCATGCACCTAGGGGCTTAATTTCCACACTATTATTTTTAACAAGACTTGTGCTCATTTTCGAACAGTTTGGACTACAGGCAGGCTTTAGTGCAGGTCTGTTTATGCAAGAACACAACAGTGGCATTGTTTAGCATTCAATAAACTGCAAGTATGTAAGTAACACATCAATGAGAGTTTGTCACTCCAGTCTTTTCACGANGTTGTTTAGCATTCAATAAACTGCAAGTATGTAAGTAACACATCAATGAGAGTTTGTCACTCCAGTCTTTTCACGACCATACTGGGGCATCCGGACCCTAACACAGTCACGAGCTCAGGGGAAAATTTCTCTATTATATGTATTCCTAAAATCTTACCATATAATCATGTATGTGAAGTGATGTATAACAACCTCGCCCTGCTTGACTGGTATTACGAGGGAGCCTACACCCTCATTATGTCGGGATGATTCTGTATTAACCACTGTCAACAGTATCAGCTGCAACCAGCATATGCTTAAAAGCACGCCACATGGGCGAACAGCCCACACCTAAAAAAACCCTTGCCTATTTCAAAAATTGTTTGTCCGATTAGAAAAATGAACATTTCTCCTTGCTCCTGAAGCCTTGTGTCACATAAACCCACTAAACTTGCCTACTATATTTGGGAGCGAACCCATTAGTGGTGCAACCACTCCCCCTCCCTGACACCACAAATTGCTTCCAACATCAGAACGACCAGACACAAGTGAGCAGACATAGTCTCCAACCCCACAATGAATTGCCAACTGCAAAGCCAGATGGTATACCGCCGACCATCTGGGACATTATATTGTCAAGCACAGTATTTTTTTTATCAGTTTTCATAATTGATTGTTGATAGAATACCAGGCTGTACAGTTTTTGTGTACTGAAGACCACAATGAGAAATACAGGTTGTCCATAAAATATTTTCCTGATTACAAACTATACTTATATTAGCTATATGTAAGCTAGATATGTAAAACTGGTGCTAAAATGTTGGCAACTTCACCAAGTTTTTTGTTGCAGGTTTCGGTAATGCAGCTATAGTGTAGTGGTTGCAGTGTTCAGGAAACCAGACATGTTCTCAAATCCGAAAAAAAGCTCATTGTATCCTCTGGTACTACTAGACCTGCTCACCAATAACAGCGCAGAGGAAATTTCAGACAACGTATGGAAAGATGCTGCCCGATGCCAAGAGCATTCTGTCGTGGTATAACAAGTTAAACAACAAAGGATATTTTACGGACTTACCGAGAACTGGCCGACCGTCAACCTCCACTGGAAGGGTGGAAGCAGTGAGACAGTCTTTTGTGCGAAGTCCCATGAAATTTGTGCATAGGGCCTCCCCTGAATTACAGATGCCAAGAAGTTCTCTTAATGATATATTACACAAACATTTACTGTCTCGTGCATGCAAAGTGCAAATTGTTCAGGCTTTGTTGCCCAACGACACCACATATCGGTTTGAATTAGTAGTAGAAATGTTATCACATATTGAGGGCGATAATGGCTATCTAAAATGTGTGGCTTGTTCTGATGGTGCGACCTTCTTTAGTCAGTGCTGTATTGAACCGGCATAATGTGCGTATTTGGGGCTCAGAGCCCCTGGTGAGGTATCAGAAGCAGACTAAATGCGAATGTTTGGTGCGACCTTCTTTAGTCAGTGCTGTAGTGAACCGGCATAATGTGCGTATTTGGGGCTCAGAGCCCCTGGTGAGGTATCAGAAGCAGACTAAATGCGAATGTTTGGTGCGACCTTCTTTAGTCAGTGCTGTAGTGAACCGGCATAATGTGCGTATTTGGGGCTCAGAGCCCCTGGTGAGGTATCAGAAGCAGACTAAATGCGAATGTTTGGTGCGACCTTCTTTAGTCAGTGCTGTAGTGAACCGGCATAATGTGCGTATTTGGGGCTCAGAGCCCCTGGTGAGGTATCAGAAGCAGACTAAATGCGAATGTTTGGTGCGACCTTCTTTAGTCAGTGCTGTAGTGAACCGGCATAATGTGCGTATTTGGGGCTCAGAGCCCCTGGTGAGGTATCAGAAGCAGACTAAATGCGAATGTTTGGTGCGACCTTCTTTAGTCAGTGCTGTAGTGAACCGGCATAATGTGCGTATTTGGGGCTCAGAGCCCCTGGTGAGGTATCAGAAGCAGACTAAATGCGAATGTTTGGTGCGACCTTCTTTAGTCAGTGCTGTAGTGAACCGGCATAATGTGCGTATTTGGGGCTCAGAGCCCCTGGTGAGGTATCAGAAGCAGACTAAATGCGAATGTTTGGTGCGACCTTCTTTAGTCAGTGCTGTAGTGAACCGGCATAATGTGCGTATTTGGGGCTCAGAGCCCCTGGTGAGGTATCAGAAGCAGACTAAATGCGAATGTTTGGTGCGACCTTCTTTAGTCAGTGCTGTAGTGAACCGGCATAATGTGCGTATTTGGGGCTCAGAGCCCCTGGTGAGGTATCAGAAGCAGACTAAATGCGAATGTTTGGTGCGACCTTCTTTAGTCAGTGCTGTAGTGAACCGGCATAATGTGCGTATTTGGGGCTCAGAGCCCCTGGTGAGGTATCAGAAGCAGACTAAATGCGAATGTTTGGTGCGACCTTCTTTAGTCAGTGCTGTAGTGAACCGGCATAATGTGCGTATTTGGGGCTCAGAGCCCCTGGTGAGGTATCAGAAGCAGACTAAATGCGAATGTTTGGTGCGACCTTCTTTAGTCAGTGCTGTAGTGAACCGGCATAATGTGCGTATTTGGGGCTCAGAGCCCCTGGTGAGGTATCAGAAGCAGACAAAATGCGAATGTTTGGTGCGTACTTTTGGTTGAAAGTATTATCAGAACATTCCTTTTCGCTGAGGGCACCATCACATCTACAGCGTATCTAGACATGTTGCAAATGATTGACGTACCTCAGTTGCTTCAATATCACTCAGATGTTATTTTTCAACGGGTATGTGCACCAGTTCGTTGGTGTTTGGAGGTTCGTGCCTATCTTAATACGACTTTTCCTGGACGACGGGTCGGTCGCGATGGTTCAACAGCTTGCCTTCATGCTCCTGTGATGTTGGCTAATGTACAACAAGAAATGTAATATCGTCTTGATGTGCTGTCAAGTGTGCTCATGTGGAGACTTACTGATTGTTGTCCTGTTGCAAAAAAACTTGGTTAATTTGGCAACATTTTGGTACCGGGTTTCACATTTCTATCTTACAAGTAGCATATATAAATATATTTTGTAATCAGGCAAAGACTTTTCGGACAGTCTGCATATGTGGTAGCTGTGTTTGAATACCATGTTTTGCCACAAAAATTTAATGCCAGTTCAGAGAAACTCTGGGTTGGTTCAAACACTTTTAATATTTCTGATTATATTTTCTCAGTGAATATCAACCACCCCAAATAATTTTCTTTCTTTGCCAGTCGGTTTAACAAAAATATTTAGAACTATGCTGGGAGTTACTGCAACCCTGAAGCTTCTGTAAAATCTGACACAATTTTCCATGCAATAATGAACTTGAATTTAATAATTATGGAAGCGACCTGTTTATAAGGAGATATAGTAAAAAATGATACATTATTTGAAGTTAATGTTTTTCTTCTCAGCAGCCGAGCAGGTAAAGGTACACTGATAATAACTTGACAATGGTTGTATAATGTGTTCATAATCAAACAAATATTCGTCTGCTGTTTCAGGAATGTTTGTATTTGGTATATATTTACAGTCCAGCTATCTCGAATATACTGGATAAGTGTTAGTGGTTGTAGGCTGAAGCAAACAAGGAAACTCTAATTTACTCAACTCCAAGGAAAAACAATTCACTATGATCCTCAGGTCGTACAAACATAGGTGAGTGGCAGTTTTCTTCGCAGTGGCCTTGACGACTGCAATCAGGGGATGGGGTTGGACTCGGAGGCAAGGCTCTCTATGCCACACTCGTTGGTGCCCCGGCGGATGAGGAAGTAGCCGTTGTCGCCCCACGAGGCGCCCCAGCTGTTATTCACGATCCAGTACTTCTCTCCGGAGGTCTCGTTGACGCCATAGCCCACCACCAGCACTGCGTGGTTCACCACCTGACACACACACACACGTGCCCGCCGGCTCACTTCACAAGCAGATGTTCACAACTAGTCTACTCGCGTTTTATTCACACTTTAACCCCATTTATAGACACCTGAAAAATTAGCGAGTTCAATGACCTGCAGGCTATACTCCATTTCCGTATGTAAAATCATGCAGATATCACTGTTCATTGGTTGCTTGTTGTATTAGTTTATTATAGGTTCAGAGTGGTCAGGGAGGTGTAATTTAATGGGTGGACCAATAGCATTAGCAATACAAACGTACGGGGATTTGAATTCTAGCTTGTCCCGAAATGAAAACGCTAATTTGTCAGGTCTCTACCCGTGTATGATGTGTTTGGGTGTTTCCTACATATGCAATGTACCACAAGAGTTTCATTCTCATGTTGACACAAAAGTGACATTTTTGATTTACATTAAACTTTTACTTATATACTTTGCTTATAAATTATAATATTTATTTTATAAACAATAAGAATGAAACAGAGAAAAAAAATATGTGTGATGGTAATGCGTAGTAAGCAATAGTTCTCAATGCAAGATATCATTACACTGAGCGCGCACGAATATGGCGTGTTGTCCCTTCGGCGTATTTTTGTATACCAGAAGCTTTATCGTCATGAGGTGAATAAATATCCTGGAAGTAGAACTTCAGCATGGCTTCAGAAAAGTTGGAAGTAACCGTGAGTGGACTTTACTTTATATTCTAACCAACACTGATTACTGCGTATTTAGCAGGACGTAGCTCGGAAACAGTTTTCACTTGCACTATCTAACATTCCTTGTTCGACGACCTGGATTGAATCCCGGTTGCTTGTTTGACCCATCTGGCTGTACGTATTTCGCACGTATGTGACCTCGAAGCACGGAAGCTCTAAGAGGGACTCAGACATGCGCGTCACGTCTTATTGTAGCCTCTACGCACAAATGACTGAACTGGCGCGTCCCTTCTCATCGGTAATGCGCTTATACAAGACTACAGCGGTGAATTGTAATGTTGTAATACTGAAGGCCAATGGCTATCTCTTTTTAAACATTTTGCAACGGGATGATCACACTTAAAAATGACCGCAACACATTAAATTTAGCTATAATCACTTGGGAAAATGTTAGATTTTGATGTAATTGAAAAACGTGAAAATAGTTTACACACATGTAACGTTTCTTAAAAGCTATTCCATAGCCGACATCACTCAAGCATGTTGAGCAGCTCTGTAATAAAAAATGTTCTGGTAAATTTCTGCACGCTGTTTGGCGACCTGGGCAGGGGCCACCTTCATGTTTCTTATTGCACTTAACTTGATCATTTTATAATTATGCGTTGCCAACTTGCTGCAGAAATTCTTCGTTCATTTTAAGATGCAAGAAAACGATCACAAAACTATAATTGTTTATGACAGTAGTTCTGCAAAAGGCGCTAGTGTAAGTGTATGTGCATGTTTTGTGAAGTTAGATCACAATAACATGCATCTCTACAAAAAAAATGTCTGCTTGAAGAATGATCTGCTTGTGATGGTGTTATACGAGGTTAGGTTAGGAGCAGTTATCAACAGAAAGTATAGAGGACAGGACTGGAGTTAATACTTGTGCCTAAGGTAAAATTGTGAATTGTAAATTCAGAGTACGTTGTTCCATTTGCGGGGGAATTTGATTACTGCATGGTTATTAAGCTGTGCCAGAATTAGTTATTTGGCAAATGTGAATCAAGTTAACTTGTAGAAAATATTTAATAATTGCGGATTTTTGTGTCACAACTTACAAAGTTATGTGTTTTTGTTACAGAACTGGTCTGCAAGGGTGTAATTTCACTTATAGTTGCAAGTCCCACATCGGTAGCTACAAGAAATATGCTCATGTTAGGATGGATTAACGTGCGCGCCGATAAAGGCAAATAGACAGAGCCGACAAAACCTATGTATGTTCATTTTTCTGCGTTACCATTTTGCTGTTTGGTTGCATGCCATAAACCACCACGATGTTTGGTTCGTTATTTTTAAAACCAAGATTCCAAAATAAGCGATGGACAACTAATAGACGCTTTTATATTTCTACTTTATTTTATTAATTCCATTGTGCCACGAGTTAATACTAAATGATTTTCAATAGGATGTAATTTTATTTTATATTACCAAACACAAATTACACTTTAGTGCTACCGATCGGTTTATTTACAAAGTATAAATATAATTAATGATTATGTTTAATTGATTAATTTCTTTACTGTCCATATTTGAAACTGAAAAGTGTTCTATTTCATTATAAATAAATGCACATAACTATTATATACTGTTACATCAATAAACTTGTCGCGTGGCGGTTTAGGGATTATAGCACGACATTGGCTCACATCCATCACCCCNTTGTCGCGTGGCGGTTTAGGGATTATAGCACGACATTGGCTCACATCCATCACCCCCTAACACCACCCCCGCCTAGCGCACTTCGCTGGCGCCTACGAGACGGCACGTGGGACCACAGGCAGGTGGAAAATTCCGGTACACGTGGCGTAGGCCTTCCCCCTTCACCCCCTTCACCAAGGACACCTCTCGCCCACCGCGAGATCTGTGGAGTGCAGGGCTTTTTCGAGTTATCAGCAAATGATCATGTGAAGTTCGCCTGAACGCAGAAAATACGAACCACGGAAGAAATACTGACGAGATATATTGGTGCCGAGGTATTATCCCGCCCCTCCCCTCCTTACCCACCCCTACAAGGCGCCATGTGCCGACAATTAAGCGAGAACACGTGTGGTGGAAGGCTTTGTTCAGAGCTCTTCCACCTCACCCCCTCACACCTCCTTCCCACCCCTA